>JADRCD010122367.1:0-10738 GCA_019843815.1 Montemys delectorum
AGGGGAGGGAATGAGCTCACAGGCCAGCCAGTTTGGCCAGAATATTGAGCTCTGGGCTCAGTAAGGAGAGCCTGTTTTTTGTTTACTTTTAAAGGTGAGGAATTAGCTGGGCAGTGGTGGTACATGACTTTAAACCTAGCACTTCAGAGGCAGACACAGGCGAATCTCTGAGTTCGAGGCTAGCCTGGTCTACAGAGCAAGCTCCAAGACAGCCAAGAAAAACCCTGTCTCAAAAATGTAGGCATAATTTTTTTTTTTCGAGAAGGCATAAAATTTTTGCAACCTACTTTTAATTGGGCTTCAACCTCTCTTCTAGCCCATCACCCAGTAGTGGTAGTGAAAGAGAAAAAGTTATTAGGATATGGAGGAGTGGACTTGTTCAGCAAGAGTTCTTTGGGGGTGAGCTCGATCTTCTTTGTCAGCAGTTCAGTCCCGTAGCAAACACCAAATACAAATCAGCAGCTGCAGACCAGTCCTCTAGGCAGGCAGACACCAGGCACGAACCAGCAGCTGCAGTCCAGTCCTCTAGGCAGGCAGACACCAGGCACGAACCAGCAGCTGCAGTCTAGTCCTTTTCAGCAAGCAGACACCAGGCAGCCATAGTTCTATCCTGAAGAAATTGTCAGGCTCACCAACCAGCCTATGGTGAGGCAGTGGAAGCCACAGTTGGCACAGGATCCTCAGGAGCAGTTCTTGGGCAAGTTTCGCTCAATGGCGGTGTTACCACAGTGGAGTTCAACAACACTATGGAAGGCAAACCAGTCCATTAGTGAAGAGTAACGAGATGAAACAAACCAAACCAAGGCTCAGTGCTTGTTTCCCACTGTCTGTGGGGTCACATTTATACAACTTCATCACAAGTCCTTCCATGTGTTTATTATATCCAAACATTCTTTCACCTGTGTGCCCGAACATAACTAACTTTCCAAAGAACTGGAAGTTCTGACTTCACAAAAAGCCAAAAAAAAAAAAAAAAAAAAAAAAGGATGAGGAGTGGGATGGCTCAGTTAAGACCACTTGTTTTTCTTTCTTTCTCTTTCTTTCTTTCTTTCTTTCTTTCTTTCTTTCTTTCTTTCTTTCTTTCTTTCTTTTTCTTGGTTTTTGAGACAGGGTTTCTCTGTGTAGCCCTGGCTGTCCTGGAACTCACTCTGTAGACCAGGCTAGCCTCAACTCAGAAATCCACCTGCCTCTGCCTCCCAAGTGCTGGGATCAAAGGCGTGCGCCACCACCACTGCCCCGCTCCACTTACTTTTCTTAACGAGGCCCTAGATTTAAGTCTTATCATTCACATGGTGGTTCACAAACATACATATAAGCACTACATAAACCTAAAAAAAGTAAACTAAAAGCATTTGTAAACATTTCTTTAAAGCCAGGTAGTGGTGGCACACACCTTTTATCTCAGTGTCAGCACTCAGGAGGTAGAGGCAGACAGATCTCTGTGAGTTCAAGGCCAGCCCGGTGGTCCTAAAGAGCGAGTTCCCAGACGGCCAAGGCAACACAGAAAAATCCTGTCTCGAAAAACAAAACAAACAAAAACAAGAAGGGGAATGGGTGAAGAGAATGAGGAAGACAATTGTGATCAGCCTTCAGCCTCCACATGTTGTTCTGTATACTGGCAAGGGCAAGCACACAGGCATGTGCACACACAAGTAAAAAGAAGACATCAGATGGGCGTGGTAGTCCTCTCCTGTGTTTAATCACCAGCACCCATATGGCAGCTCCCAGCTAATACCAGGTCCAGTGGTTCTGACACACTTTTCTTGCCTCTGTGGGACCAGGCCTATGCATGGTGTGCAGACATATGCCGACAGGGCAACCACACACAGAAAATAAATACATTTAAAATCTTTTTTCTTTTCTTCTTTCTCTTTTCTTTCTTCTTCTCCTCCTCCTCCTCCGTATAGCCCTGGCTGTCCTGGAACTCACACTGTAGACCAGGCTGGCCTCAAACTCTGAAATCTGCCTGCCTCTGCCTCCCAAGTACTGGGATCAGAGGCGTGCCCCACCCCACTGCCCAGCTCTAAATTTAAAATGTTAACAAGAGGTGTGATTTATTCCCAGGGAAATGAGGTCTGTCTGAATGGAAAGTGCGCTTTTGAGATACTGTAAGTAGATAGGTGATTTTTACATATGTAAAGACATGGCAAAAAAAAATGTATTAAAATAGGTGTATTGGCATATGCCTATAATTCCAGAGTTTGAGACAGGATAAAGGCAAATTCCAAATCAGTCTGTTCTGTAGACTTGGCCTCAGACAAAAGAACAAACCAAACCAAACCAAACCAAACCAAACCAAACCAAATCAAACCAAAAACCAAACCAAAACCGTCTGGGCAAAAAAAAAAAAAAATCAAATCAAAACAACAAAAGGGAGGCAGAGGCAGGACTGTCATGAGTTCTAGGATAGCCAGAGCAATACAAGACCTGGACAAAGACAGACAGAACCCTAAAAATAGGGGCTTGAGAGATGAGCTCAGCTGTTAAGAGCACATATTGCTCTTGTAGGAGACAAGGGTTCATGTCCTGAACTCACCTATGGTGGGTTACAACTGTTTGTAACTCCAGTTTCAGACTGACTCCTGAAGCACATGGGCACATGCACACATGTACTGCACACACACCTACGCATAAAGTACCTCCCCCAAATAAAAAAAAATAAATGAAAAAATTTGAAAGTGGTTTTAGGGGGCAGCTGAGTCATGAAGAAAACAAAAACCACATGATATTTTTGGTAGGGAAAATGGCAAAAGAATTCCCAAGTATGTTTGTAGGAAGGACGGCCTTTGTAGAGAGGCTAGCTGAAAGCCACAAGAGTAGGGGAGAAGTCAGTGAAGAAATGGGGAGGAGAAAACCTGGTATAGATGATGCAGTTAACTGGTTTCTCTCTTCCCTTTTTGGGTTTTTTGAGACAGGATTTCTCTGTATAGCTCTGGCTGTCCTGGAACTCACTGTGAAGACCAGGCTGGCCTTCAACTCACAGAGATCTGCCTCCTGTCTCGTGAGTGCTGGGATTAAAGGTGTGTGCACACCACATCATGCTTGCCTCCTGGGAAAGAGGACTGGGTGGGGCTGGGGAAGGACACAGCAGAATTCACCCACCTTTAAAAAGCTAAAAAAAAAAAAAAAAAAGGCTGGGTAGTAGTGATGTGTGCCTTTAAATCCAGCAGAGGCAGGCAGAATTTGAGGCCAGAGAGTGAATTTGGTCTACAGAGTGAATTCTAGGACAGCCCTGGCTACACAGAGAAACCCTGTCTTAGAAAAACAAAACGTTTCATTTTATGTGCATGGGTGTTTTGCCTGCATGTATGCAGTCAGATCCCCCTGGACTTTCAGAGCGTCTTCATGTTTTTTTTTTTTTTTTTTGAGACACTGTTTCTCTGTGCAGTCCTGGAATTTAGACTAGGCTGGCCTTATAGAGATTGGCCTGCTTCTGCCTCTGTGTGCTGGAATTAAAGGTGTGTGCCCCCATTGCCCACTGTAGCAGGTGTTAACAGCTGAGCCATCTCCCCAGGCCTACTTTGACTTTGCAGTGGTTGTGCGTCTTTATGCCTTTTTGTTTGGTTCTGTGCTGAGGGTGGAATTCTGGGCTCCTGTGCCAGACAAGAGGTCTGCTACTGCTGAGTTACGATTTTCTTTTCATGATACTTTTCCTGTTTGTCTTTTGTCACAGAGCTCTGGCTGGCCTGGATCTCCCTATGTAGACCAGACTGGCCTCTTGTGACTCTCCTGTCTCTTTGCTTCCCAGTATTGTAGGTGTATTTTGCCATCCTTGACTCTCTTGTACTACTCCTTGGGCTGGGCATCTTAAAAATTCAGTTACTTTTAATTGTGTATAGGTATATGGGTCTGCATATGGGCATGTGCACCTGAGTTAAGTGTCTGAGGCTAGAGGCATTCATTCCCTAGATCAGGAGTTACAGCAGTCACCTGACATGAATGCTGGAAACTGAATTCAGGTCCTCTGGAAGAACAGCTCAAGTATTCTCAAACCCTGGAGCCATCTTCCCAGGCATGGGTGGAGAGCTTTTGCAAGGCTGTTTCCCATGCCTGGAATATTTCATCATTTAAAAATAGGGCAAGTGGTCAGACTTAGTGGGTGATAGTAATCCCAACACTGTGAAGTGGAGGCAGGGGGTCCCGTTCATACAGGACAGCTGATCTTGGGCCAGATCAGGAACCAAGAGCTGGAATTTACCTTGTCCAGCAGTGGCTAGCAGCTGCCCCCTAGTGGCTGAAGAGAGAAGCTGCAGCTAGCCCTACTTGGCCAGGTAGTTTATCCTCTTTGTCATGGCCCAGCTGAGCCAAATGCACTCATGCTCACATGAGTGCATGAGAATGAGATCTGACTAGGCCAGCCTGGGCTTCCCTTTTCCTAGAGGGAATTGTAGGTGCCTTAAGTTGACTGCATGGCCAACACTGGCCATGTGATTCTCACAGCCTTAGGGTATTCTACAAATCAGGTGACTTCAAATGCTTCAATATGCACACTTCAGAGGATTGCGTGGCATGCACTTCACACCGGGAGAGGCTGCACATATTTCATGCACAAGAGTCACCAGCCACTTCTGGCAAGGACCTAGCAAGGGTTCTTCTGGGAGCCTGTCTTACCTGGCATCAAACTGACAGAATTATCTAATCTGGGTCCTCCCTCAAGGTAGAGCAGATAGGCCTGGCTGACAAAACCTAGCACCTGGGATGCTTCCATGATCAATTGAGCTGGGTTAGACTTCTAGAGGGTTTAGGCCCAGCACGTTCAACTGTCAAGCTACCTGGCGCTTTGAATTGCAATATAGCACCCACTCCATCTTTAGCAGAGGGACTGTTAGGGGAAGCCACAGTCACTCTCAACTATACCGTTTTCTTAAAAGCTCCCTCTTCTGGGGATTGTGTCACAGATGTGGAAATTGTTACAGTCACAATGCCCATTTCTCTACTCCTAAATGAAGCCAAGAGACCCAGACCAGAGCTGGGTGGTGGTTGCAAAGGCAAGGTGATCTAAGTTTAAGGCCAGCCAGGGAAACCCTGTTCTGAAAAACAAAACCAAAAACAGATCCAGACCAGGATATGAATGAGGCAATTTATTAACCCAGCATATTTTGTTCTAATGCTTCTTGTTGGCAGCTGCCACCTGTGGGAAGACAGAAGGATAAGCATGGGGCAAGGTTTGTCATAGCTCACTACATTCATACTCTCAGTCCTACTGTTGTAGACAGACACTTCTAATTTTGGAGATTATACACGCAGGGCCCAAGCTTCTGCCCACTGTCCTGAGGGGATGGTCAGTGTGCCAATGCTTGGGTTGGCCCTTTATATTAAGACCCCAAGTTAAGGGCTAAAGCCTTCCAAGAACCTAAGGTGGTAGTCTATTGTAGAGGAAAATTGGGCACAGAGTGCCCATCAGATCAGGTGAGACATCATTTTACATGGAATGCAGTAGGAAGGAAGTCTGGGCCTGAACCAGCCTGCCACATCTCTACGCCATCCCAAGCCGTGTGAACCTGGTGTCTGGTACTAAGGAGGAAGAGTGGCTAGAACTCTTAACCAAGTTTCTTACGGGGCTACAAGTCTAAGTTTATAGAAGCCCCATACCATTTTAGTCACCCAGTCTCCAGAAATTACAGTACACCTTATTTTTTCCTCTTTCCCAGTGTGACCTCCGACCTTCCCCAGGCTATGCTCCAACAGAAGCACAAAGTGTACCTCTCACCTGTCCAGCGATCCTGTCCAGATCTCTCTGTCCCTGAGGTGTTAGCTTGCGGCCCCTGTGCAAAGGAAAAAAACAAACAAAACCAAACCTTGGATGAGTACAGCCCAGCCCCTTGGGTGGTATTCAGAAGAAAGTACCAAGTGATGGAACTGCATTGTGTCTGCCAAGTCCCACTTGTGCCCAAGCCAGCTGCATCCTAACGAGCTGGAGGAAGGAGAGGGAGACCCTTGGGAGCTGACGGGGTGTCGTCTGTGCAAGCATTAGATCAAAAGCCCCGAAAAATCAATTGGGAAAAGTTAACGAGCAGGCTAATGAAAGTGGACAGTCGCTAAATTACCTTCCCAGAGCCAGAGGAAGTCAGCCAGAGAGGTCTGGGTGAGGCCTTCACTGTTGCTTTCTGAAGGCCCTGTACCTCCATTTATAGGGAGGTTTAACAACCCCACCACATGCCACCAGTGGGCAATGACTACCCCTAGCCCAGCCACAACCCTGCATACCCATCTTGGTCCTTTTCCACCATTTTCAGCCCCTCCAGGGCTTGGAGGACCCGGCGGGCCACACTCTTAGAGCCTCTGCTGAAGTGGCTGGGCCTGACACCGTTTCTCTGCCGTCCTCCGTAGATCTTGGTCATGGAACCAACCCCTGCACCACCTCGGAGGTACAGGTGCCGTGCTGTGGAAGCTGGGGGTGGGGCAAGAGGGAGCCTGAGGTCATGTGCTTGTAATTCACAATGTGAAATGAGACATTTTCTCATTTTACAGGGGAAACTGCCATGTACCAAAACTGGAGATTGATACCCCTGGTTCTTTGCCCTTTCCAAGGCTGGCCCTGTAGTCTACACAAGCCTCATCACATGTGACTATACCCATGTGCTTGAGGCAGGGCATGGCAGGACAGCCACTTTCTGTGGTGGCTACCTCAAACTCATAACGCGCCTTGGCTCAACCATGGGCACAGGGCCATTGTTTCGTGGGCACCCTTCTGGCTCATTAAACCAGTTTCAGAAAAACCCAAGGTACGGAGCTGAGGCTGAACTCTTCACATTCTCAAGTAACACAATAGCCAAGAGCCACATGGGGCTGGGGCTCCAGGCAATTAACTCCATTTTAGGGATGAACAGTCCCTCGAAAGACCCAGTCCACCTATCACTGCCCAAGTTTCATTCAGCAACAGACTGGCATCCAGGACACTGGTCCCAGAGCCTATCTCTCTGTTCATTTTGCTTCAATTTAAGAAGCCACAAACCTATGATTGAGTTATTTATCTTCTTGGAAGGCGACATCGCCAGACAACCCCAATCTTGAAGACCCACCCAAATGCTCTATAACCTATCTGCTCTTCCTTAGGGCAGGGAACCTTGGCCTCACTAGACTGCCTGAACACAGTGGGAGCTTGAATCTCAGCACAGCACCAAAGGAACTAGCCACCTGCAAGCACAGTGGACAAACAGGGGAATCAACAAGGCTAGCTAGCTTCTGCAAAGGGGATTTTAAATGTCCTTTCTGGACCACATCTAGTGGAAAACCACCTGTCAGCTACTTACAAGGCGTGGGCCTGCCACTTCAGAGCTTGTGTGCATTCCTTCTTTTGATTGAAGAAAAAACTATTTAGAGGCTGTAAGCAGCAAGACAGCCTATCACCTCTTTATTACTCTCCTCTTCAACAAGACCTGGCTCTAGCACATTTTAAAGGTACAACTTTTGGTAAAGCCACAGAATTGCTGCTGGCATTTCAGAGGATTGATGAGACAAGGCTTTGATCCCATGGCTTCTCACCATGGGAGCTGCCCAGAGGGGCTGCCACCTTGGATTTGAACTTACAGACCAAAGTTGCTTAAGGCACTGTAGCAGCTTAGCAACAACATAAGAACTTGTGCTAAGCATCGTGGTGACCCCATCCTGGCCAACCCCGTGTGGGATGAAAAACCTTGTACATGGGCTGGAGAGATGGCTCAGTGGTTAAGAGCACTGACTACTCTTCCAAAGGTTCTGAGTTCAAATCATACAACCACATGGTGCCTCAAAACCATCCATAATGAGATCTGATGCTCTCTTCTGGGCTACAGTGTACCTAATTATAGTAAGTAAATAAATCTTAAAAGCAAAAAACAAAAAACCTTGCACATTTCCCTCACCAACCCTTTTATGCTAAACTTCGATGGAAAATAATTACCTATCTATCCAAACCCTGCCTCGGTCTCCGGCCTTCCTCCAGACATGGATCTGATGGGTAAGGATGCAACATTTAATAAAATGTATCTGCCACTCTCACTGAGCACATACAGTCTGATGCCTCTTATTGGTTCTCCTACAAAGGTCATAGCCAACTCTCAACAAGCCCTCTGGGCCTACCTAACTTACCACCTCAGGACTCCATAAGCCCTGCCCACATACAACCCAGGAGGGCCCCAACCTTTCTCATGAGCTCACTGCCCCACTGCCCTCTAGCCCCAAACGCAAGCGGCAGCAGAACAGGCCAGCTCCTGATCATCCAGAGAAAACTGTAAACGGTCTTGAACAGAACTAGCCTATCTTCACAGAAAGCAACACCGTCTCTGTATCCTTTTCTTCAGCGTTCCGACAGTGGCTACAATTTGGTAAGAGCACAAAGCTTTTTTGGCCAAACCAGACAGGAACCCATTAGACTCCAGAATAGACATCAGTAAATAAATGCCAAAGGTCTAGAACCCAAACACAGAGCTAGGAAAAGTTAAGTAGAAACTGCACACGGGGCATGCAGTGAGGGAAGGAACCATGGGCCTCTGAAATTATCAACAAGCTCATCCAGGTTTATTATACTGGGTATCCCTGTAGCTGAGCCCAGCTTAGTACTCTTAGTTAGCACTGTCTTGGTCCATCTATCAGTGTTGGGAATACACGCACACACCATCAGGTCTGCCTGCTTCTGCTCCAGAAGTGCTGGGATTAAAGGCAAAAGCTTGATTCCATTTCTTGCTAACCCCGTCCTGCTTGGGATACAGCTCAGTGTTTGTCTGGAACATACAGAGCGTAAGTCAATCCTCGGTACTTAGGAGGTGGAAGCAAAAGCCAGCCTGGTCCACCTGGCAAACTCAAAGCCAAACAGCGTGTACAAAACCACAAACCAGCACAGCGACGAGGACAGTAGAGTCACATCACTAGCTGGTGGACCCTGGACATGCCAGCCCCTCTCCCCATGCCAACTTCAAAAACTAGACAACCAATTCTGTCCATCCAGTAGGGACAACACAGTATGTACACCACTCTACCCAGAGAAATCCAACATTTTTCCTCTTGCAATCCAAACTCCACAGCTGCCCTAACCTATCACCTGAAGCACAGCGCTACTGTATGCTCACTTCCAAGAGGGGGTATGGAGTGTACACTCTCAGCTAGGCCTCACCACCCTTCCCTATATCACCCTCCTCAAAAATGTGTTGGCAGGTGGAAGCACCGACCTTTTCCCACACTGTGGAATTGGCCCTTTGGTTTTCAGAGGCTGTGTTGAGTCATGGTGGTCCCTGTGCCCATGCCAAAGCCTGAAACAAAGTGGATCCCATGGACATTTAATATAAACTTATATACCACTTCATGTTCTGAAGTGAAGGGCAACTTATTTCCCATGACCTGGGGAGTTCACAGGCTGGAGCCCCCTAGCAAAGGTCTGAACATGAACTGCAACCCTGGCACAACCCAGCAGTAATCCCGCCTACAGACTACAGAATGCACAAAACACCCAGGCAGGATCCATAACTCTTTGAGACTCAAAAAGATCATAGGGGCATCCCAAATTTTTTTTTTTGTATGTACAAGATCTGTAAGTTTCCTCTAAGATATTTAAATCTAAATGGCACACCTCGGACGCAGAAACCTGCTAAGACACTCAAGTAACAGAAAAACGCGGACATTCACCTGCGCTCTGACTTCCTTTCTAGTTAGACGCTACAGCTATTAAGTCATGAGGTCTGCCCCCTAGTGCAGTCGAGAGGGGAAGACAGGGTGTCCCTGCCTGGGGTCACCCAGGTCCCCACTCCAAGCCAAAGGCCTCAGTTCTTACCAGCTCGTGTGTAGAACCAGTTCTCATCGTAAGGGGCAAGCTCTTTATGTTTGGCCAGCTTGACTGTGTCCACCCACTCGGGGACTTTCAGCTTCCCGGACCTAGGACCAAGAGAATTGAAAAAAAAAAAAAGCGCACTTGAAGAAATTTCCAATGATCACTCCAGATCTCCTAACCTTTCCCACTTAACAAGATCAAAGGGAAAAAAAAAAAAAAAAAGCAAGACAGATGCTAGCACAAGAACGAACAGGCTACTAAAGGATGCACGGTCCCCGCAGGCCTCACGGTGGCCAGCCGGACTCATGACGCCGCAGCGGGGTCCCAGCTCACAGGGGTCAGGCCCGAGTTCCAACACTTACTTTTTGAGGAAGGCTGCCAGAGCTCTGACGAACTCCTGCTGGTTAACGTCTTTTACAGTAACTCCAGGCATCTGAGAAAGACGGCAAGCACGCCGACGTCAGGCTCGGGTGCAAACCCCGCCCGGGACGGGGGTCCAGGTCCCCACCGACCCCGCTCCTGGCCAATGCAACCCGCAGCCCCGGCAGCCCCGCTGCACTCCCACCGCAGCTCGGCTCCGGTAGGTCCAGCAGAGGCGCCGGGTGCCCACGCCACGCGGATCGCAGCGCCGCGGCGCGGGGACCTCGTGGGAGGGTCCTCCACGCCCGCCCACCCACCCACCCCTCTCCGCCAGCCCCCGTCCCGGGCGGGCGCTCCACTCACCCCTCCGCTGCCCACCTAACCCCGCTGGGCTCCCGGGAGTGTGGCGATCGGGCATGTCCGGGCCTGCCGCTCGCACGTGGCCGCGGCTCCAAGGGGCGGAGCGACCCCGCGCCGGGCTGCCCGCGGCCCCCGGCACGAGCTCGTAGGGCAAGAGAGCCCGGCGCCGTGGCCCCGCGCACAGCCGCGACCCAGAGCCCTCGCTTACCGTGCGGCCTCCGCGCTGCCAGCCAGGGGAAAGGGAACGACGGGGTTTCCCGGGCGCACAAGTCGGGC
>JADRCD010122368.1:0-14743 GCA_019843815.1 Montemys delectorum
GGTTGTGCTTTGCTGAGCCATTCCACTGTCCTTCACCTTATTTTGAAGCGGGGTCTCTCACTGAGCCTGCTGCTCCCTGCTTCAGTACACTGGCGGCCGATGAACCCCGGGGATCCTGCTTTCTCTGCCTCCCCAGAGCTGAGTTACAGATGCCCAGTGCCACATCTGGCTTTGAGGAATCCAAACTCAGGTCCTTATGCCTTTGTGGGATGTGATTTCCCACAGGATCACTTTCCACCCCCCCACCCGCCCCCCCTCCCCCCCGAGAGAGAGGACCTCTGTTGCCCAGCTGTTTTCCTGTGGAACAGAGGGTGCCCTTGATTCTCTGATCTTCTTACCTTTGCCTCCTGAGTGCTGAGCTTTTGGGCATGGGCCATCACACCTAGCCAATTAAGAATTCTAGTTCTATAAAGTGTAAACAACCCCAAGTAGCTTGTGGCTATCATATCAGTGTGAGTCTGAGCCCTAGTGGTCAAGGAGGATCTAATTGTGTGAATTGGTTTATCAAGTCAGCAGGCTTGACAAAATTGAACCTCAGAGTCTCAAAGGCTGTGAGAATTCAAAATCAACCAACTAATATTTCCAAGGTATTTAGCAAGAAAGCAAAACACTTACTAAATAACCAGTTTTTGTGTGTGTGTGTGTGTGTGTGTGTGTGTGTTTTCTTTTTCGAGACAGGGTTTCTCTGAGTAGCCCTGGCTGTCCTGGAACTCACTCTGTAGACCAGGCTGGCCTCAAACTCAGAAATCCGCCTGCCTCTGCCTCCCAAGTGCTGGGATTAAAGGCGTGCGCCACCACCGCCCTAAATAACCAGTTTTTTTTTTTTTTTAAAAAAAGGAGGGAGCTGGGTGTGGTGGTGATTGTCTGTGATCTCAACATGTGGGAGCCTGATGGTAAAGGAATAGGAATTCAAAGATATCCTAGGCTATATAGTGAGTTCCATGAGTGTCTGATAGTTTAGGCTACATAGTCAAATCCTGTTGTGGGAGGGGGTAAGGAGGAAGACAGGTACAGAGGGACAGTTTGGGGCAAGAAGGAGAAGAAGGAAGAGAACAAAAGAAAGAGACAGGTATGGTTCCGAATATCTGTATTCCTAACACTTACCTAGGGTTGCAGAGTTAGGCTTTGTTTAAAACACCAGCTGTAGAGAGGGCTTCGTGGGTGAGTGTGTGCTGCTCTTATAAAAGACTGGAGTTTGGCTCCCAGCATCTAATGTCCTCTAGCTGGGCATGCTGGTACCTGTTTAATCCTTTGTGACAGAACTGTGGCAGAAATGACTGTGCCTGTGGCTCTGTGGCCCTTTGTAGTTTCTGAGGCAGAAGCAGGCGGATCTCTGTATGTTTTGAGGCCAGCCTGATCTACAGAGTGAGTTCCAGGACAGCCTAGGCTACATAGTGAGTGAGCGAGTGAGGTCCTGTATCAGAACAACAATAAAACCAGAGAGTGCATCCTTAGCATGCTGTCCCAGCTGATTGGTTACTGTGAATTTCTTGAACATTGTCCCATCTCTGATATGATTATGTGGTACTTGGCCTGAGAGATTCCATTTGGGTTTGGTCTGGAGGAGCCTAGAGATCAGGTCAAATATCCACCTCTGGATATTTTATATAACAACAGTGTGGGCAAGGCATTTGGCCAGCCAGATACCTGCTGCAAGCTGGAGCAGAGAGGTTGCGAAGCTCCCCCAAAAGAAGACTCACCCAAAGAAGACAGGTGTGTGAATAAGCCTGCAGCAGCAGGATCCAGGAGGCCGCCTTTCTTGTCATTTTTCCTGTTCAGTTGCTGTCTCAGTCTGTCTTTTTTTCTTTTTTACTATAACAAAATACCTGAGGCTGAGTAATCCAAAGAGGAGGTTCACTTGGTTCTGATCAGTCCAAGAGCAGAGCAGGCCCTGTCACTCATGCAGTATGGGTCTTGCACAGAATCCTAATACGGCAGAGGCGCCACATGGGGAGACAAGCCAGAGTGATAACTCAGGCCTCCCTTCCTCTTCTTTTAAAGCCATTAGTGTCATCGTGGGGTGGGGGTCAGATCCTCATGAGCTCATCTGACCCTAATTCCCCAAGACCCCATCTCCAGATATGAATTCAGCATATGAATTCTCCAGCATGAGAATGTCACGCAGGCATGGGGTGGGTGGGATATACTCACACTGAAGCAGCTGCTAGCTAGTCCCCTAGTCTGGAGGTACCCAGTTTCTGTAGAAAGAAATCCAGACTAAAGATTTAGCCGAGAACCTCGGGCTTTTTCCCATTTCAAAGACAGATAGTGAAGGCCCCAGGAGAAGCCCTTAGTGTCTGTCCAGGACTCTGACTTAATGACAGAGCTGTGGCAGAAATGGCTGCTGTGCCTGCGGCTCTGTTGCCCTTTGTGGTTTCTGATGAAGCCCTCTGCAGCTCTGCTCCTGTGGTCACCACCCTCATGGGCGGCTTCCTGCTAGGCCAGCAGCAGCAAGCGGAAGCTCCTTCCCTTCCTGCCTGTCCTCACCTTCCTAGAGCCCTCCTCTTTCTGGCTCTTTGCTCCTTTCATACTAAAGCTTTCTTTGTTCCCACCAGGGCTGGGCTGCCCTGCAGGGAGTGTTCTCTTCCTATTCCTCCTCCTCTTTTTTTTTGGGGGGGGGGATAGGGTTTCT
Source organism: Montemys delectorum (assembly GCA_019843815.1). Lineage (NCBI taxonomy): Eukaryota > Metazoa > Chordata > Mammalia > Rodentia > Muridae > Montemys > Montemys delectorum. The sequence goes on from JADRCD010122368.1 coordinate 2,633, forward strand.
CTATATAGCCCTGTCTGTCTGTGGACTTGCTCTGAAGACTGTACTGGCCTTAAACTCAGAGGTCTGCCTGCCTCTGCCTTCCAAGTGCTTGGATTAAAGGTGTGCACCACCACTATGCCTGGCTTGGGACTTGAACTTTCAATGGCAGACATGTGTTTTGGCTTGGCTGTCTGTCACTATCTTAGTATTCCTGGTGACACAGGGGAAGGCCTGGCCTTCTCCTTTTCACTTTGTAACAGGCATCCAGGGCTCCCTGTCCCTGACCCACCTTTATTAAAGAATCCAGCTGCTGCTAGCTTTTGTACTGCCCACTCTGTTGTTCTCACAACACTCAGTTCTGCCTTTTATGTCTTTATCTGGTTCCCTCTGTGTTGGGAAGCAAGTCCCTGAGTGTGGGGTCTGCCTTTCTTCACCACCATGCACTGGCTGATGGTAGGTAGGCTTTGAATATTGGCTAAATGCATGGATGCAGCAAGCAATGTGTATTATCTACAGACAAAAATCTGCATTCTGAGGGCATGCTAAATACTTGGACAAACAGGGAAATTGATGGATGGATGGTTGGTGGATGGGTAGACACATGAGTAGGTAGATGGATGGATGAATAGATGGAAGGATGGATAGATGGATGGTAGAGTGGGTGGATGGGTAGATGGATAAATGGATGGATGAATAGATAGAAGGATGGATGGATGGATGGATGGATGGATGGATGGATAGATGGTACATAGGTGGTTGGATGGGTGGGTTGATGAATGGGTGCTTAGATGGACAGATGGAAGATAAATGGACAGATGTAGGTTGATAGATGAACAGATGGATGGGTGATTAGATAGATGGATAGGCAGATAGAAGGATGGATAAATGGATGGGTAGAGGAATAGATAGATAGATGAGTAGCTTGGTAGATATTGATTCTCTTTGGCTCTTCCTTGGACTTGGTTAGTCCTTGAGGGCTGAAATTCTCCCACAACTCACAGAAACAGAGTCAACAAGCACATCACAGGGTGTGGCAAAACAGTCTCTGACATGCAGGTCAAAAAGCCCGGATGCAGGAGTACCCATCCCTATGCTTCAGTCACAGTCTGGTGTAAGATGCCCAGGCTCAAAGCTTCCCTTGTTCAGGGACACACCATGGTGCAGAGAAGAGATTTGATCCATGTCACACTGGAGGGTACGGACAAACCAAGCTTGTCAATCCACAGCTTTCCATCACTTTCCACCCCATAGCTAGCCACTTGCCATCAGGCCCTTGCTGACCTGCCTGTGTCTTGTCACTGACCAAGATTTTCCTTCTGTAATTCCCCAAAGTTAGATTTAGCTGCTCATAGGCCAAGAGAAAGGCTTAAAAACGAGACAGGGCCACAGTCCTATTTGAGCTACTTCATTCAAAAGCACAGCTGTTTGGGGAGGGTGACTCATGCCTGTGATCCTAGCACTTTGGGAGTCTGAGGCAGGAAGGTCAGGAGTTCAAGGCCAGTCTTACCTACATGAGATTCTGCCTGGGAGGGGGGGAAGCTAAGGGGTTGGGTGGGTAGGTGGAGTCGGGGGCACAGCCATTGGTGTTTGCATGAGGCAGAGCAGGACACCAGGGTAGTGCTCCTTCCTTCCCATCTTTTAGTCCTTAATATTAAATATGGATAGAGGAAAACCCGCTAGGGTGTGGTGGGGCGGTCCAGCCTATTAGGACGGCTGAGGTAGGAGGATAGCCCAAACCCCAGGCTTTGCCTGGCTAGTTGCAGAAAAACCAAGAAAGAATTTGACCCCAGTGACTTCTCAGACCTGTGTGTTTCTGATGACCTTGGTGGTGTGGAGGAGTACAGTCAGGGAACCACTGGGATGAGCTGCATCTGCTTACCTCTTCACTTTAGGATAGAGTTATGGGGCTAAGGCAGAAGATCGCGGTTGTAAAGCGCCTCTACCAACTACACTGAGTCCAGGCTGTCAATATACCATAACAGTGCTGAGATCAAATCTCTCTGGGTACTGCAACTTGCTTTCTCCTGCCAAAAAGATTTCAGGCAAATCCATATCAAGCTTGCTGTTGCTGCTCTCCTGGTCCGGCTGTGTGAACTACTGTCCTTAGAAGCACGGGTGAAGGTTGCAGGTGCCGTTCACCCTGTTAGCAGGGAAGTCAGGCTGTCCGCAGAACGTTGAGGGAGTGTTGGGGGTTTGGAGATAAAAACCTCTCTGGCTGCCAGGAAGCTGCAGAGCAGGGCTCCTCTGCAGGATCCTGAGCTGGGCAGGGAGGCCTGTTTAGGGTATCTTCATTTCCCCTGTTTGATGTGGTTACTTTAAATTGGGTCAGCGGGAGGATGGATACTATTGGATACTGGTTTGAAACTTCCAAAAAGAAAGACATATCAAATCCAATGTGGACTTCTTCCTTCTTTTCTTTCTTTCTTTCTTTCTTTCCTTCCTTCCTTCCTTCCTTCCTTCCTTCCTTCCTTCCTTCCTTCCTCTCCCTTCCTCCATTCCTCCCTCCCTTTCCTCCTTTTTTGAGGAGGTGAAGTTAAAACCATGGGGGAACCTTCTAGAAAATTGAGAGTTTTGCTCACTCATTTTATTTTCCTTCAAGTGTCTAACACATCTAACCTCCTACTCCTGTTTAGCCGGGGCACGGGTCCTAGTTGTGGAGGCAGGGTGCTTAGTGCTCCCTAGAGGGAGACGCTGGGCGTGGAGCTCAGGGCACAGGTGCGCTACCACTAAGCCACGCCCCCAGCCCCTCCCCCAATGGCTTATTGCTATGCTCTTTTGGATAATCTTCAGATCCTACTTAGGCATAGTTGCGTCCCTACGAGTACATTTCCGCCCCACGACGTCCTCATCTGTGCTGCTAAGGAGCAGTGGGGATGAGACAGGAAGCTCCCGGGCTTTTCTGTGTTCTGTTGATGTTTAGTAGGGGTCCTGGTGGGCAACGACAGGCTCCGAGGGTAAAAGCACTTGCCACTAATCCTGATATCGAGAATTCAGTCCCCAGGATCCAAGTAATGGAAGGTGAAAACTGATTCCCACACATTGTTTCTTTATCTCCACACTTGCTGAAGAAGGTCCACTCCCCGCCCATACATAGATAGATACATGTAAATTAAAAAAAAAATCTTTCAAGTGCTTGTTGGAAGGGCCTTAAGAGGCACCGGAGCGACCGCCCTTTTCTGAAAAGTTTTCAGTATTTTCATCGGATCCCTACTACGCACGTCCAAAGTCTGGACTGCGGTGTAGAGGGCTGTGGAACCCACAACCGCCACCTCTTGGGGGCTCTGGGGAAGAACATGAGATACATCCTTGAGCCCTAAACTCAAGGTCAGCGGCAGAAGTAAGGCGCAGGGACAGCCCCGGAGGAGGCGGGGCCAGGGCGGGACAAGTCCCTGAGGGCGTGACCTGGCGTAGCTGGGAGCAGGATGGTTTGGCCCTTGGAGGTGGCGTGGCCGGGACGTGGAGGGCATGGCCAGACAACCGGCAAGGGTGGAGTCTGGGTGGAGAGGCGTGACCGGGAGCCAAACTGGAGGCGTGGCCTGGGCGGAGCTGTGCTCTAGCAGGGCGTGGCCAGGCGGTCCTTGGCTTGGGTTTCCAAGAGTAGGGAACAGTTCGGGATGGCCGACAAGGCTCGCTGTCCCGCGACCCACAGCTGTCACAATCTGTGGCCAGAGCCCCTCCCGGAGGACACCTCTGCCTCTGGTGGCGAGCTGGCGACCCTGCTGTGCCTTGGGAGCCGGGCTTGCTCTCTTCCCGTGATTAGGGGGTGCAAACTGCGCATCCCCTGCCCGGCTGGGATTGGCCAGTGGGCTGGGCAACATGAGCCCTGCCAAATGCAAGGTCTGTTTCCCTGAGCTCACAGGAAAGTAAGTAAGCCCGCGATTTTAATAACTGCTTTTGCAAACTTACGCACCCCTCCCCGTCCAGGTCTCCTGTCTGCCCCTTAGCACCCCGCCTTTCCCCTCCTTCCGCCCGAAGAGATGCGAGCTTAGCTTGCTCGCTGCAGGAAGGAGCCTATCTCTCAAACTTGCGGCCTAGGTGGGCAACCAATGACGGTGTTTGGAGAGCACTGCCCAGAACACAGGTGCCTCAAGTTTGATCCCTCTGGGACGCACCACTCTCCCCTCCACCTTGAGAAAATAACGTTTGGCCTTGAAAAAATAACGTTTGTGGGAGGCAACACTTTTTGAGGCTGAAGCCTTGGGAAAACCCAGGCGCCTCGAGCAGGCTTTGTATTTAAGGTCACTTTCTGAGCGTACTGATTGGGCAGAGCTTCTAGCCTCATGTACCTCACTGTCTCTTTTCCTTTTCTCTTTCATTTTATTGCACTTTAAAACACCAAAAGGATGTGTGTATTCGCTGTTGAGAATTCAGCCCTTTATCCTAGAGTGCAGTACACATTTATAATCCTAGCACTGCTGAGGCAGGAGGATTGAGTTTGAGGCCAGCTTGGGCTATGTAGGAAAGCCTATACATGTAAAGGGCCCCCAAAAACCAAATGAACAAACTCAGAAAAACCAAATGAATAAACTTCGTGTTATAGAGAACATGAAGAGGAGTAAAGATATAATTCCACCTAGATCCACAGCTGATACTTGAGAAATCTTGTTTTCAGTGCAGATATTTAATTTATAAAACTGAAACATATTTACTATAGTGTATCCTGCTTTTAGTCTTTTTAAAAAAAGATTTATTTTATGTATATGAATGCTCTATCTGCATATACACCTGCATGCCAGAAGAGGGCATCAAGTCCCATTACAGATGGTTGTGAGCCATCATGTGGTTGCTGGGAATTGAACTCAGGATCAGGTGAGGAGCCAGTGCTCTTAACCGCTGAGTCATCTTTCCAGCCTGTCTCCCTCCCCCTGCCCCCTCTCACCCCCCCACCCCACCCCCAAGTTGGCTCTGCAAATTATGAGTTTATTTGGCCTGAGAGCAGTGGTTCTTATGTTTTTAAATAATTGAAAACAATCAAGAGAAGAACACTATTCCTGTAAAAACTACGAGGAATTCAAAGGCAAGAGTGCACAAATAAAGTTTTATTGACACACAGCTTCACTCACTGGTTTCTGGAAAGCCTGTGGCACCTCTTGGGAGAAGTCCTCAGGAGTGGGACAGAGGGCAGACTATACCACCTGAAGTATCAACTAGCTGTAACACTTAAAAGTATCAGCTTGCTGTGACTTCCAAGCCTTGTTCTAGGCACCATGCTTTTACTACGTCCAGATGTCCAGATGTTCCTGTAACTGGACGCACCTTAAAATGTGCAAGCAGTCACTATACATAGTAGCGGGTAGCCAAGCTGTGTCTCCTCTTTGCCATATACATGCAGCATTGTGGGCAGCAGCCTGCTACTGAGTCACTGCCTCCTGCTGTGTTACTTTCTCTCGGTAGATTAATCTGATCCATAAGGATCGTGCACACCCTGTGTCTGAAGCTCCCCTCTGAGAATAAGAAGGCCATAGTTGTGTTTGGGAAGAACAGCTTGTATCTTCTAGGAACTCCCAGTCCAGTGGATAGGCAAATATCTGGTCAGCTCAGCAGCCTCCCCTTCCTATCAATCACAGTCTGAAAACATTGAGTTAAAAATTCTAGACATAGCCAGGTAGAGGTGGAGCACACCTTTAATCCCAACATTTGAGAGGCAGAGGCAGGCAGAGACTTTGATGACAGCCTGGTTTACAGCGTGAGTTAGTTCCAGGCCAGCCTGGGCTACATAGAGAGACCCTGTGTCAAAAAACCCCTAAACAAACGAAAACCTAGACAAAAATTGGTGTTTGAGGATGTTGACTGCCCTGAGGGGGATGAAGTCTTGTGGGCGAGCCCTTCTGGGACACAAAGCATCCTCTTGTCCAGTGTATCCATTCTGTGTATGCTACTTGTACTTACTATGCTCCTGGCTACCATGTTGCCATTATGTTATCTTGCTGCTCCTGCTCCAGTAACCCTTATTTTTCTTAACAGTGGCCCCAAGGCAGGAGGGTAGAAATGCCATAAAGTATATTAAAGAACCTTATACTTATTAATTTATTTAACAATAATCAATATTTACTATTCATATTAATTTATATATCGATAATGAAATAAACAATTGTATTTATTTATATATCTATTAATGTTGTTGTGGATCTCTTCCCATGGCCAATTTGTAAGGTAGACTTTATCATAGGAATGTATGTATAGCCGGGCAGCGGTGGAATATGCCTTTAATCCCAAGCACTTGGGAGGGAGAGGCAGGCAGATTTCTCAGTTGGAGGCCAGCCTGGTCTACAGAGTGAGTTCCAGGACAGCCAGAGCTACACAGAGAAACCCTGTCTCGAAAAACAAAAAACAACAACAAAAACAAATCCAAGCAAAGGAGGCTTACTGGACTGCTGGTCACAGTCATCCATCATGCCTGCTTCCGCTTGTGGGGTGCCCTTACAGTGCATGTATGGGTGCTTGTAGGTGTCACGCCAACTTCACATGCTGCAACCTCCAAGCTTCTCTGCCTCTAGAGTGTTGGGATTAAAGGTGCACCACCACGATTTTACGTAGCCCAGGCTGGCTTTGAATTCCCCATTACAACGGGGGTATCTTAAATTCCTGCTCCTCCTCCTTCTGTTTTCTGAGTGCTGGGATTACAGATATATATTCTCTGTACTATACATATATATGTGTGTATATGTGTATACATATATATTATGTACATATACTATATAGATATATATCCTATTGACAAAGCCCCCATGTCAACCTACTCAGGGTCAGTGTGCTGTTTTCCTAAAAGGCCAAATAGTAAACACTTTTGGCTTTGGGACAGTATAGTCTCTCACAGCTACTCATTGCTGTTTCCTGTGACAGGAGCTACAAGTTTAAATGGGACTGGCTGTGTTCCATTAAAGGATCCTGAAATGGGCTGTTTGAATGATTTGTTGTGTGCTGTAATATAGAATCCTTTGAACTCCCCCCACCTCAGAACCACTCACATCTGTTTAAACCATCCACAGCAGATTGAGTTTGGCCCGGGGACTCTTGTTTCCTGACCCCTGACCTGGTATCATTCCAGAAGGCATCCGGAGGTTGTATGGCTTGAGAAATTCCCAAGGGTTGGGCTGGCAGGACAGCCTAGCAGGTAATTCCTGGACTCTACATGGTGGAAGGAGAGAACTGATTTCTAAAAGTTGCCCTCTGATTTCTCCACATGCATGGCAGTACATGGAGCCCATCCCCAAATAAATTAAATTAATTAAAACATTTAAATAGAAATTCTAGCTGGGCAGTGGTGGCGCACACCTTTAATCCCAGCACTTGGGAGGCAGAGGCAGGAGGATTTCTGAGTTTGAAGCCAGCCTGGTCTACAGAGTGAGTTCCAGGACAACCAGGGCTACACAGAGAAACCCTGTCTCGAAAAACAAAAACAAAAAAAAAAAAAACCAACCAAACAAAAAAATCTAAAAGGTCTACTTATCTGGAATTTTAGTTATTTGTAAGATTTGTTTTTATTTCTATGTGTGCCTGTATGTGTACGTGTGTGTCTGTATGTGTACGTGTGTGTCTGTATATGCTGTGTGTATACATGTGTGTATATTGTGTGTCTGTATGTGTATGTGTGTATATGTATATGCTGTGTGTGTGTCTGTATATGCTGTGAGTGTGCTTGTGTGTGTATGTATACCATCAGAGGCCAGAAGAGGGCACCAGATCCTCTGGAACTGGATTACAGGTAACTGGACCACTGGACTTGAATGCTGGCTCCCGTAAAGGAGCAGCAAGCTCTCTCTCTTTCTCTCTCTCTCTCTCTCTCTCTCTCTCTCTCAAACTTTTTTTAAAGATTTATTTATTTTACTTATATGAGTACACTGTAGCTGTCTTCAGACACACCAGAAGAGGGCATCAGATCCCATTACAGATGGTTGTGAGCCACCATGTGGTTGCTGGGATTTGAACTCAGGACCTTTGGAAGAGCAGTCAGTGCTCTTAACCGCTGAGCCATCTCTGCAGCTCATTGAGTTGTCTGTAGGGAAGTAAATTTAGTGGCTTCCACTGACAACAGAAACATAGCGTGCACACTGTCTTCTTCCACCCATCACCTGGTGGTCAGGGTGGTGGTTCCCATCCCACCGCTGATGAAGACAAGAGAGGGTAAGGGATTTGAGTGTTGGAGAACCCCAGGGCCCTGGGCAGCGAGGGCAGCTGGGACATTCTCCTCAGGGACAAGTTCCTTTCTGTGTACACCCTGTTCATCCTTTTCCAGGTTCTTTGTTCTCCAGTCCTAGGACAATACCCAAGGTCTGCTGCACCGGAGGCAAGAGTCATATTGCTTAGTGACACACCCACCTCCCTAGATGCTTTGTGTTAATTTATTTAAAACATTTATTGGTGTGTGTGTGTGTGTGTGTGTGTGTGTGTGTATGCATACACACTCCCATGTATGCCGTGGCACACCTGTGGAGGTCAAAACACCTTGCATGAGTTGTATCTGTCCTTCCACCCTGTGGGTTGGAGGACTGAGACTTATGTCATCAGGCATGGCTGACCCATCTCGAATTTGTTTTGAGACAGAATCTGTTTATGCTGCTCAGGCTGGCCTTGAACTCATGACCCTCTCTCCTCTGCCTCCTAGGCCCTTGGATTTGAGGTGTCCACTACCTTTAGGTCCCTGGAATATTTTATCCCAAGGTCATGCAGGCAGCCGATTCTAGATCAGAAGCTTGGGGGATTTCCCAGCTGGGGCTCTGCTGGTCTCTGGGGCCATCCTGTGCATTTGCATAGGGTTGAGTGACATCTCTGATCACAACTCCCATGCCCACACTCATTTCCAGAGATGACACTGCAGTATTATGTTTTATATCCTAATCAATCTTTCCTACATAAATATTAAAATCTGAGGTGAAATAGAGTTGGGTTACCAGCCCAGCTCTGCTGCTTGTCAGCTGCATGACTTGAAGTCTGAGGACTTCTCTGAGCCTCTGTCTCATTATTGCGAGCAGGAGACAGCAGCCTTTTTTCACACAGAGCAGTAGCATCAGAAGGACCAGGCCATGTTTGCCCTTGAAAACATTGATTTCCTCCCCTCCCAGAGCAGCGCTGCCCAGTCTTGTGCCCAGCAGCTGACTGAGTCGGCTGTTTGGCACCTCCGTTGTTGATTGCTATTCGAAGCCATTTCCAAAGCCACCATGGAACATTTTGGCCCTCACCCCGTCCTTCCGTGTAAGGTCAGGGCTTAGCTTTGGGCCAAAGGCACAGCCCTTAGGAAAGGTTTTCCTTCAATTGGCTCCAGTGCAGGGGGAAGGTCGTCTGTCTGGAGCCAATGTTGGTTGGCCTCCAGCATTGTCAGAAAAGAATCAAAATAGCCCAGGGCCTGGAGATGGGGCCTGAAACAAGGCCTTCCCCACAGTCTTGTATGGGTTCTGGGTGGTCTGTCTGTTGGACTTGTGGCCTCCTGGTGAAGGGACTCTGTTCCCAACTTAAAACCAGTGTGATACCACACATGATGGTTCTGGGCCTTGAAATGGAGATTTTTCTTTCCCATCAAATCGTAGAAGGTGGAAGGTTTATGTGTCTGAGAGTGGGAGGGGTCAGCCTTTCTGACACAGAGTGACCTCAGTCTGTCAGCGAAAGTTGTAGACAGGAGAGACTGGTGTTCAGATGGGGGTTTTGCGGAGTGGGCTCAGCAAGTGGCTTGCTGCTGCTCTTGGACCCTGACCCTCTTAGTGCGGCTGTTCCTTGAGAGTGTACCATGTGCTACACCGAGCCCTTTCCTTTCTGTCTATGGATGATCTGGGCCACCTCACTTAATCCTAAGCAAGTGTGCAGCCGAATTGAATGAGTTGTGTGTTGTTCTCCCCTTATTCCTGGTGAGGGAGTTGAGTGCTTCAAAGGAAAGTGGAGTAGCTGTGGCTTGGGAAACCAGAGACATGTTTCAGGAGAGGAATGCTTGAAGCAGGGGCTACTACTGTCCTCGCTGGGGTCAGCAAGACATTGTGTGTCAAAAGACAGGATGCTCTCGTGAGGGAACATTTAGATTGGGAACACGGTTCAGACAGTATTTCAAGTTGGGGATCTGAGTTTGATTCTCCCAAATCCATATAAAGATAAATGTCAGGGCTGGGCGGTAGAGGCAGGAGGATGTGTGGAAGTTACCACCAGCCAGCAGCCTAATTGATGAGCCCCAGGCTAGTGAGAGATCTACCTCAAGGGAGGTGGATGGCATTCTAGGGGATGGCACTCAAAGTTGGGCCTTCACATGCATGTTCACAGATGCACACACATGAACATACATGAACAAACATGAACATGTGTGAAACTAAAAGGGAACATTCACATACCCAGTATCCCAAGCAAACCCTGGGATACTGACAGTGTAAGGACCAGGATGAAGGACTGTGCTGCTGGGGTGGTTAGGGGAGAACAGCTGACGGACCTGCCCAGGGGCGGAAAAAAAGAGGAGAGAAGAAAATGAGTAACCTAGTGGACTAGCCTCAGACGTGCAAAAAAACCTATATAATGTAGTGAGTTAGCCTCTGAACTTCAGTGTCTAAACTTTAGCATGTAGTAGGGAGAAAAAAGAGGGAGCCAACCAGTCACCCAAATTAAGATCGTACTCTGAGGAAAGGCAAAAGGAAGGACAGACATCCGTGGTTCTAAGGCCTTAAGAACAGCCGTTTAGCAGTGCGTGTCTGTGTATCCGACGTAGAACCCTCCAGATGTCAAATGGCAGGGCCGACAGTGATCTCCTTTCATGGGAGTTACAGAGGAGAGAGACAGAGACCACTCTGTTCTGATGTGCTATTTTTTTAAAAAAGTTGTTTTGTTTTTGTGCATGTGTGTGTATGTGCGTGTGTGTATGTGCGTGTGTGCACATGCGTGTGCGTGTGCCATGGTGCCCGTGTGGAGGTCAGGGGACAGCTTTTAGGAGTTGGTTCTCTCCTTCCACCATGTGGGTCCTGAGGATTGAACTCAGGTCCTCAGGCTTGGCAGCAGGTACCTCTACACATCTTGTCTCTCTGGTCATATGATTTTTCTTTTGTTTTCAAGCTTTTAGGTTTACTGAACCCTCAGCATTGAGCTGTCATCTAGAGAGCTTTCTTTTCTCTCTTTTCTTTTCTTTCTTTCTTTTTTTTTTTTTGTTTGTTTTTTTAGAGACAGGGTTTCTCTGTGTAGCCCTGGCTGTCCTGGAACTCACTCTGTAGACCATGCTGGCCTCAAACTCAGGAGATCCGTCTGCCTCTGCCTCCCCAGAGCTGGGATTAAAGGCATGGGCCAGCATCTCCCAGCAAGTTTTCTTTTTTGTAACAGTCTATTTTTGTTGTATGTGTATGAGTGTTTGCCTGTTTGTATGTCTGTGCACCATGTATGTGACCCATGCAGGTCGGAAGAGGGGGTCAGACTCCCTGTAACTGGAGTTACAGCTGGGAGCCCCTATGTGGGTGTTGGGAACTGAGTCTTCTGCAAGAGCAGTCAGTGCTCTTAGCCGGCGAATCTCTCCAGGGAGAGAGATTTGCTCTGGCACCAGGGATGAGGCTCACTGCAGTCCAGAGGGTTTGCTGGGTCCCATTCCTCTCTGCATTTCCTGTACCACACTGATGGGCATGGGAGATCGCCTTAGGCTCAGAGGCTTCCTTAAGTCTCTATCAGTGTGCACATCCGGCTGTCTCCTTCACGTCAGTCAGTCTCTCTGAGGTGCGGGTGGGGTGGAGGTGGGGGCTAGGTGGGTTGAGGGTGGGGGTGGGCGTGAGGGTGTGTTGCTCTGTCATCTTCAATCAGACCTAGCTGGTGCTAGATCCACCTTCCCTTTTCTTGTCAGGCGCCACACTTCCAGGCCCAGGTTGGGAGGACAGGAGGTAAAGCCAAGTCAGGAGGACAACTACAGTACTGCATTCTTTTTTTTGTTTTTTGTTTTTGGGGGAGGTTGTTTTGTTTAGTTTAGTTTTGTTTTATTTATGTATATAAATGCACTGTAGCTGTCTTCAGACACACCAGAAAAGATGGGTTGTGAGCCACCATGTGGTTACTGGGAATTGAACTCAGGACCTCTGGAAGAACAGCCATCTCTCCAGCGTTCTTTAAAAATTGTTTTCAGCTTTTAATAAAATAAAAGTTTTGTGAAAAATTCACAGAAGTCACAAGACTACATTTGACAGGTGTTAA
>JADRCD010122369.1:0-20401 GCA_019843815.1 Montemys delectorum
AAAAATTTTTTTGCTTCGACTCTTTGAAGCTATCATTATGTTTTCTCTCTTTTCTTTTCAATTTTCTTCTTCTTTTATTTTTCTGGAAAGATGATGGACCTCCTGGACAGATCTGCTAAATTTTGTATCATTTCCTCCCGTCGTCTCTTGTTATCTTTTGCTCTGCTTTCTGGAAACATATATAAACATATTATCTATACCGACAACATTCATACTGAGCCATGTGTACACAGACATGTCTGTATGTAATCTAAACATATATGTATGTATATTATCAGCACTTTTAACTTTTTAATACCTTCTGCAGTATTTTTAAATGTTCCTTTATTATTTTAAATCTTTAAATTAATTTATTAATGTTGTAGTACTGGGAAATTGAACCCGACCCTCAAAAATGCTAGGAAAATAATTTACAACTGAGATACATTCTCAGCTTCCATAGTTCTCGTAAACACCATCTTGCAAACACCAACTTCCATAGTTGGTTGTAAACCCAACCATATTAGAGTACAGTCTCTGAAGACAGATTGCTTAGTTTTGGATCCAACCTACTTATCAATCAGTAGAGGCTTAGAAGCCGGGTGGTGGTGGCACACGCCTTTAGCCCCGGCACTTGGGAGGCAGACGCAGGAGGATTTCTGAGTTCGAGACCAGCCTGGTCAACAGAGTGAGTTTCAGGACAGACAGGGCTATACAGAGAAACCCTGTCTTGAAAAAAAAAAAAAAAAAAAAGAGGCTTAGATATGATCTACTACTGCAATTGCATAGACTCAGAAAGTGATTTTAATCTTGATAGGACTCAATTTTCTCAGCTTTAAAATGGGGATGATAATTCTACCTATCTTATAGGGTGAGAGGAGTCAGTGAATTGGTTCATGTAAAGAGTTTAGAATGGTGACCCATACAGTAGACAGTGAAATGTTTCAATATTGTCACCGTCTAATTTCTATGACAGGTTAGTAATAGGGTCCTTTCAGATTTTTTTTTTCTTTTGTACTATTTGTCTCTGCCAACATGACCCCTCCTGCCAGATGGCTTTGGGCTATCTGTTTCTCTGTGTGTGTCTCTGTCTCTCTCTTTCTTTTTCTCTCTCTGTCTCTGTCTCTCTGTCTCTATCTCTTTCTCTCTGCTGAGGATGAAACCCAGGGCCACTCACATGAGAGGCACACGTTCAACCACTGAACTACACCATAGCCTTCACCTTTGATTTTAAGTTAGAGACTTCCTGCAGAAGTTTCCTGACCCTCCTCTATGGAGTCATGTTTAAAAGTGGGACTTGATATTTTTAGACTTTTCTTTTTCAGTGGGCCAAAGTCCTCAGAATAGGATACTTCCCTTTCCTACCTGGGGTGTGAATATAAGCCAGGATGTTTGGGTTTTTTTTTGTTGTTGTTGTTGTTTCTTTGTTTGTTTGTTCAGCTTTTTGACATAGGGTTTCTCTGTATACCCCTGCCTGTCCTGGAACTCATTCTGTAGACCAGGCTGGCCTCAAACTCAGAAATCCTCCTGCCTCTGCCTCCCAAGTGCTGGGATTAAAGGCGTGAGCCACAACTGCCCGGCTAAGCCAGCGTGTTTATAATTACAGCATTTGCCTGCTATAATTCTTCCTCACTAGATCAGTGAAGAAGAGAAGAGCTTTTCCTGAGATTTTGAATGTTAACTGTACTGACTTTCCCTTTCACATGGTGCCCATCCTTTACCACAATGTACCACAGCCCCATCCACAGATCTCCATCTATGCGCTTTCTGGGAAAGGTGCATCCCATGGGAAGAAGAGTAGCCCACCTATGTCGAGTTGAGTAAGGCTCCTGGAATGCCCTTCTTTCCTAGTTTGCTTCTATTATTATGATAAACACTATGACCAAAGCAAGTTGGGGGAGAAAAGATTTATTTCACCTTACAGCCCCTAATTCACTGTCCATCACTGAGGGAAGTCAGGGCAGGAATGAAAGATAGGGCAAAAACCTAGAGGCAGGAACTGAAGCAGAGACCATGGATGGATGTTGCTTACTGACTTGCTCCCCCTGGCTTGCTCCTCCTGACTTGCTCAGCCTACTTTCTTATACAACCAAGGACTATTTGTACAGGGGTGGCACTGTTCACTGTTGGCTGGACTCTCCCACACCAACCATTAATCAAGAAAATGCTCCACAGACTTGCCAATAGTTACATTTTCTCAACTGAGGATTCCTCATTTCATGTGACCTTAAATTGTGTCAAGTTCACAAAAAACTAACCATTACACCTTCTAAACAGACTTCCAATTATTTTTTTTATCCTGAGCCCCACAAAGATCTTATTGTTGTTGTTATTGTTGTTGTTTGAAACAGGGTCTCTCTATGTAGTAGTGACTCTTCTGGAATTCTATGTAGACCAGACGACCTAGAACTCACAGAGACCCACTGTTTCTGCCTCCCAAGTGCCAGGGTTAAAGACTGGAACCTAATGTCTCTCCATATGTGGGCCTCTGGAAGTTCTAGGGTGTGTGTGAGGTTCTAGACTCGCCACTTGCCACTGCCTGCTCAGTGCTTCCTTTCTGCCAAGTTTGTTCCTTCTCAGTCACATGCTTTCTGTATTCAAAAGAGATCAACCGTCTCTACCTTTCCTCTACCTCTGTGAGTTTGTCTTTATGAAAATTTACTGACTGTTGTTTAGTGATATTCCCAGAGGAAGCAGAACTCTGTGTGTTTGGTCTACCATGTTGAATAGAAATGCCCCTGGAACTTTGTTCTTGAGGTGCAAGGTAGACTTTGACATTGTGTCTTGAATGCTGTTCATCAGTTTGCACATTTTCTTGACTGTTTTTCTCCATCAAGTTTGCATTCTCTGATTCAGTTTTTGCTACTGAGAGGTACTATTACTGGACCCCAAAGCACTCATATATAAAGAAGAAAGAGGAAGGAAGAAGTTAAGAGGGAAGTTAGAAAGTCAAGAAGGCCAAGAAAAAAGGGAAAATGTGAAAGAAAGAACAAAAGAAAGAAAGAGAAAAAAAGAAAAGAAAGAGAAAAGAAAAAAGAAAGGAAGATAGAGATAGATATCAATAGATAGATGATAGATAGATAGATAGATAGAGAGATAGCAAGAAAGAAAGGAAGGAAGCAAGTGAGTGAGTTATAAGAATTGGAAAAGGGAAAATTCTGTCAGAAGCAGAAGATGAACAGTGGTCTTTGATGAATTAGTCGGGCCTCAAGCACTGCCATAACTTTCCACAGCCCTCAGTGGTTGGCACATTAGGAGAGTCTGTTGTCCCACCAAAGCCTGCTTCTACCTCCTCCATTTCTGATAGTTTGCCAGAAAGCAAATTTCTGTAAAGCCTAGCTTCCTATGGCTATATTAATGTGAAATGTAATAACACATAACTGTAAACTAGTTTATGTGAGTCCCAAATGAATGAATAGGGGGGAAGGTAATTTATTATCAATTTGCATCAAATTTCAGTTAATGTAAAAAATGCAAAGCTTATTTTAATATACTTATTTTTGCAAAAGGCTTTCCATTAACTAGAATGTCAAGTGGGGGTAACAATTTGCCTAGGGGAGAATCTTTATGGCTCTGATATTCGGGCTCCCTGGGAGGAAGCATGAGCTTTTGGGAGGCTTTCTGGTCAGTCCTCAGGTTTGGTGCACAGTGGAGGGTTAAGCTTTGTAAGTTCCTTGTGAACTGGTTGAAAGGCATGATGAATAACAACTGTTAGCTAGGCCTCTTTTCTGAGAGAATTGGAGGGAGAAGGCAAGCAAGCACTAACAGAACTTGAGTTTGGGAGAATGTAGAATGTGTAGCCTTGATTGACTGTGTGTATGTGTGTATGTGGGCGTATGAGAGAACAAGACAAACATGATCTAAGGGTCAAATCTGCCTACTACTACTGTTTGTTTGTTTATATTTTAGCACCTTTCTTTTTTATTGATATTTATTTATTTGGCGAACTAATTAGTTTAATTAGGGTTGCTTACAGGAGCACTGGCATCTCACCAGCGGTTATACCATTGAAGAAAGTGTCTGTCCCTTACCTAGCAACCAGTAACTGCCTATAAAGCTCAAGGGAGCTGTTTAGGTTAGAATACTGCTGGGGGCCCATTCTTCCTCCAGTCTTGTGTAGGTAATCAGCAACGAAAGTTCAAGAGCCTCGTCACACCATGACTGTTTTTTAGCAATAGCATTTTATTGGCATATGGCCACTCTCATCCTTTTAAACACTTGTCCATGGCTGCTTTCGTGCAGAGAGGAGGGTCGGGTAGTTACGTAAAGCTTGCAAAGGACTAAGTATGCACCATCTGTCCATATATATAAATATAAATATATATATATATATACACACACATACACACATGTATATACATATATATATATGTATATATATTGAACAGAATGGCTCTGTACCCAAGTGAATGAATCTCAGTAGCAAATGACCTATAACCCGCTGATGGATTGCAGTAGCCCCTCCCAAGTCTTAGTGACTTGAATCACCAAAACTCCTTTTCTGTTTTGCATGAAGCTGCCATGCGAGCGGATCTTAGTGGGGAAGTTTATCCTTTGTGCTGTGTTGTGTCAGCTGAAGCTTCTCAACTTGAGGCTGGGACAGCCTACTTTTGAGATGGCTCACTCAAATGTCTGATGAGTTGGTGCTGGTTGCCACCTGGGAGTTCAACCATGTCCAGGACCAGGAACTCTGGTTCCTCTTCATGTGGGCTACTAAGAATTCTTTATAGCCTTGAGCTTGAGTTCTAAGTAAATGTCCCAGAAGACAGGAGGGAGAAGATAGTCTGTTTGTAAGGTTTTGGATTCCAAAATAGAACCAGACTCCCAATATGTTCCATAGATCAAATAGCTATAGAGTCCAGCTTTAAGGAGAGGGAAGATTAGAGCTACTCTCTTGGTGCAGTAAGGTATAAAAATTGGCAGGGACCATGCCATGCCTTTATAAAAGATTGTTGTTGTTGTTGTTTTATTTTTTATTTTTATTTTTTGGTTTTTCGAGACAGAGTTTCTCTGTGTAGCCCTAGCTGTCCCGGAACTCACTCTGTAGACCAGGCTGGCCTCGAACTCAGAAATCTGCCTGCCTCTGCCTCCCAAGTGCTGGGATTAAAGGCGTGCGCCACCACTGCCCAGCGATTGTTGTTGTTTTGATGGTTGAGTTTCTCGTGGCTTAGGCTGGCCTTGATCACACTATGTAGACAAAAATGACGTTGAATTTGTGATCCTCTTGCCTCTACTTACCAAGTGCTGCCTTATAGGCTTGTACTAGTACATCTGGTTTATGCAGTCCTAGAGATGGAACCCAGGGCTTTATGCATGCTAGGCAAGCATTCTAATAGTTGAGCTATATCCTTAATGCTTAATATTATTTTTGAATGATAATACTAATTGTATAAGTTATTATATTTATGTATATATATAGATATACATGTATATATAATATGAAATGATTAAATTGAGCTAACACACCTATAATTTTGCTTATATTTATTTTTTCAAATTTTTTGGTGGGGAGACATTTGAAATACACTTTCAGGTACTTTGCAACATAGAATACATCCCTGTTGACTAATGTCTTCCCTTCTGGCTAATGTCTTAAAACATCTACCTATTTATCTGTAGCTTTATATCCTTTGATCAGTGACTCTTCTTTTTCTCTTCCCTCTCCCCCTCCCTCCTCCCTTCCCAGTCTCTGGTAGCTATCATTATACGCTCTACTTCTGAGTTCAACCTTATTAAATTCCATGAATAAGTGAGATCATGCAGTATTTATCTTTCTGTGCCTGGTTTGTGTCATTTTACTGTAATGCCCTCCAGATTCACACATCCATCCATTTGTCACCACAAGTGACATATTTACCTCCTTTTAAAAGGCTGAATAGTATTTCACTCTTTATAAACATTTGAATATATTACACGTAAACACACTCACACATACAAAATTCGTTATCCATTCACTCCTAATGGTGGGAGCCTATCTTGGGATTCCTCTCCCAGATAAGCCTAATCCTAATGGCTCAGCTTTAGTTGCATGTCTCATTACCCAGGGCAAGAACCGTACAACTGTTGGCAGGACACAAAGGCACACTAACACACCACGCAGGAAAGAACAATTCTATTGAAATTTCCTCTATGGATGACCCCTCCCCTGCCCCCTGGCTTCTCAGCCTCAGTTGCATGTCTTGCTACCCATAGCCAGGACAGTGAATTCACTCCTCCACTATTCATCCTTGCTTCTGTAGTGCCTTTTGGCAGGCACCAAGAATATTGTGACAAAACTTTTCCTGGAGAGATACAACACACATGTCTACTACCCCAGATAGGTAACCCACAACAGACCAAAGTACAGATACCACCAAAGTCCGATTACATGAACCAATGAGTTTATTGGGCTTACAGCAATATGGGTGAAGGGTTATTTTGAGGCTCAGAAATTACTCAAAGACACCCTGTGTATGGTATCATACCACCCTGTGTACCATACACAGGGTGGGCTATCACCAAAGCCCACCCTGTGTATGGTAACCACTCCTGAAAGCTGGGAACCTGGAGCACACTGCACTGGCTGCAGGCTATTCAACTTGTTGAAGAGTGTCCTTTCCATGTGCTTCAGTTGCTCTAAACCTCTTCTAGGCAGCTTGGCTGCTTTATTTCTTTCAGGCAGCTGGTATGCTCTCAGAGTCTCCTTTGCAGCTTGGCTTGCCTGAGAGGGACTCTCAACACTTTATTGCTTACTTTGGCAGGAATGGGGCTAGTGAATCTTGTCAATTTTGGGGACTTCCTGAAGTTATTTTGAGTTGTTTACCTTCCTGTTTAAGGAGCTTCCCTGCAGGACGGAATGTTTCAGTCTTGGAGGAAACTGTTAGACAACTGGAAGTTATGTTTTAAAACTGTCCTATAGAATAACTGTAGAGAAGCTTGAATAATACACACTCTTAATCTTCATGCCAAGAAGTCTGAAACTAGGTTTTTACATGGTTGATCAAGCTGTCTACTAATTTCCATAAAAGACTAATTTTCATCTGCCTGCTATCACTACCATATTCTGTCAACATTCAAACATGTCACCTTATGCTAATAAGATGGCAGTTAGGGCATCAATCTTTGTGACCCAAGAGGGCAAGAAAATAATGTGTAGAAAAGAAATCTTCTTAAAATGCTTGCTTTTTCTTCCGTGAGGAGACGCTCCTTTTACAGCAGCCAGCAGACTTCCAGTTATGACTCTGTATTCAGAATTGGGTCACGGGAGCATTTATTTCCCAGTCCCTGGCAAAGAGGATTGAAACTGGAAGTTCCCTGGCTGCATTAGAGTAACGGTCCTCTGAGGCTGAGGGAAAAAACTCACTTTTTCTGCCCAGAAGATACCTTCAAGCAAAAGCAGTCTCCTGCTAGCACAGAAGGGGAGAGAGAGGCTGTTATGTAGTCAATCAATCAGCGGTGCCTGCCAGGTTGGATGTTTTCTAAGTCCATCTCACATCACAGAAAGGACTGGGGAGAATAGAAGTCAATAGGTCTTGGAGCTGTGTGCATCTGAGTTGAGGCCAGGGCTTAGGAAATATGGCATGCCTGGTGCCTGCATACATAAGATTTCATTGCTATCATGCACCTTTGGTTCTGGTACTATCTTAAGCTAATGACTAGCCAGGTTAGGTGTTGGGGAGGTAGTTCAGTCCTTACCAACTTGAATCTTTACCTGAGATGGATCTCCAGCACCTATGTTAAAAAACTAAGTGTACTGGCCAGTGCTTGTAATCCAGGTGCTAGGAAGGCAGAGACAGGGCCTTGTTGGCACAGGCAACCTCACAGAATCCGAGAGCCTCTGGTTCAAATGAGAAACACCCATCTCAAATTCCACTGTCCAGGGAGGGGCCCACAATTTTCAAATTTACATTTGCAAGACTGCTTCATTAACTGCACCTCTGAGGGTGTGGAGACTCAGCTACCTCAGCTGGTTGAATAATCCTATGAGCCTTGCAACTGAGAAGTTTGCATAGCCAGGTACTAGAATCTCCTGAAGATGCTACTCTGGGGTGCCACCCTTAGCTACTGGAGTGAAGCGGTCAGTGGTGGAGCACCTCAGTACAGAGACTGTATGACTAGCTTGAGCTTCTTTTGCAAGTGGCCCCAGGTAATTCTGAGGCCCAATCAGGTTTGGAAAACACTGGGTTATGATTTTAGAAGCAATTAAAGCCGTTTGAAGAGGATGAGTGCTGCATTGAACTTTGGGATAAGGCAGTAACTTCCTGGGAGTGGAGCTGCTATCCAATGAATTTTAGTGGTGATACCCTCCCAGCTGGATATAGGAACTAGGAACTGTCTGGCTTCAAATATTTCCAGGGTACCACTGTTGTCTTTCCCCCAACAAATGGAGGTTCTTTGTAATTTTTCTAGGTCTCTCAACCATATCATTTAGTCTCTAAATTAATCTCTGAATTTTAGAGATTACTCTAAGGGCAGGAGTGCTGGTGTATGCCTTTAATCCTAGCGCTCAGGAGTTAGAAACTAGTGGATCTCTGTGAGTTCCAGGCCAGGTCTGTGTAGAGAGTCTCAGGCTATAGGGCTACATAGTGAGAAGTAAGAACAGAGAGAGAGAGAGAGAGAGAGAGAGAGAGAGAGAGAGAGAGAGAGAAACAGAGAGAGAGAGACAGAGAGAGAGAGAGAGAGACAGAGAGAGACAGAGAGAGACAGAGAGAGGGAGGGAGACAGAGAGAGACAGAGAGAGACAGAGACAGAGAGAGACAGAGACAGAGACAGGGACAGAGAGATAGTGACAAACAGAGACAGAGAGAGAAAGAGAAAAAGAGAGAGAGGCAGGCTACCCTATGTTCATAGCAATCCCATAGAACTTTTGCAGCCTGCCACCCTTTGGGGAGGACAGCGTTGCGTCAAGGTCTCATTTTGCTGTGGCAACACATTACCACAAATTTAGGAGCTAAAAAACAATGAAACTTACTGCCTAACAATTTTGGAGGATGGAAACCCAAATGGCAAGGCAACTATCTCAACTGGTTGAAGCATCCAATGAGCTTTAAAACTGAGCCCTTTGCACAGTGCTGTCTAAGTCCTAGTCTCTCTAGATTAAAATCAATGAGCCAGAGGGGCCATGTCTCTTTCTGGGAACTCTATAGATTTGTTTCCATGCCCTTTGCTCTCCTAGAAGCTCCCATTCCTTGGTTTGTATCGCCCCTTTCCCATGTCTAAAATGAGCCATGGCAAGTAGAATTCTTTATCTCACAGTTCCACCCTGACTTCCTCTCTTGCTTCCCTACTTCCTTATATGGATCCTTGTGATGACAGTGAGGCCATCTAGATAATCCAGGAAGGCTATAACCTGCTCCCATCTACAAAGTCCCTTGATCACGTAAGCTAATGCATTCCCAGGCTCCAGGATTAGGACATGGACATCTTTGGGCACTGTTGTTCTTTCCCACGTTTGGCAGTGCAATGCTGCTAACACTTGTGAAAGAAGTGACTGAAATGTTTATGGTTTGCGAGTTATTCCCTAGTTGAATTGGCTTCTCTTCTGTGGGATAAATACTTTTCCCAAGAATGTCCTACCAAGGGATCCACTGCTTTACAGATCAGACCCAGAACATGTCTGTCCAAGCTTTGCATTCAAGGCCATTCCTATTTCTTATGGGTCGGTTGAGGGGAGGTAGGTTTGTGTTCTCTGGACAGGGCTTGAGAGCAGGGGATCCTGTGTGGGAAGTTATTTGACTACATGTTACATGCTGTTCTCTTCAAAGCTGAGGATGGCATTTTTAAGTACAGAACTTGTTGTTGTCGTTTTGTTTTTTGTGTACTCAAGAGAATTTGAAAGCATTTTCTACCCTCATGGTCTGAAATGTCATTTGTCATTCTACCTTGTTGCTTCTATCTTTTAGGAAGTATCCTCAAATGATCCAATAACCCCTCAATAATGGAATCCTAGGGTTGGGGTCCCCTTGTTTTAGTTTAATGTGAGAAGTCATTTATCTGTTCTTAGACAGAGCTTCACTATGTAGCCCTGGCCAAGCTATATAGACCAGGCTGGCCTGGAACTCATAGAGCTCAGCCTGCCTCCTGAGTGCTGGGATCAAAGATGTGTACCACTTTGCTTAGCAGAGAAGTCCTGTAAGGGAGGAATGGTGTTGAGTCTTTATTGTCTTAAGATTTCTAGCCATTGTCCTGTCTACAGATAGGAAGACTTCTCTTATGTATTACACAGCTCTTATTCCCTTGTTTGTACCATGAGAATAATAATAGGCACAGTTGGTACCTTGCCCATTTTCCCTGTCCCTTATCATTTGGTGTTTTTCAACTTCACCGTGTGCAGTTGGCTTCTCTTGGCTTCTTCTGGCACACTTTGCCTGTGTGCAGCTAACTAGGGGTCCAGCCCTCAACTAACAGCCTACACAAGTGGTGGATTTATGCCCAGGCCTCCTTGCCCTTTGAACAAGGTGGCAAAAGTGCATGATAGTATCTCCTCAAGGTCTCCAGAGGGACAAGGCTCTAATCATCCACCATGAAACTTTCTTGACCAAACCTTTAGTGGCTGTCTTTTCTTTCCTGCCTGGGTTCCCCATCCCACTACTGATATCTTTTGGAAGCTTATTCCAAATAAAATATTTGTGCTTACCTAGGACTTTTGTGGTTTCCCTTTAGGGAAGCCCAGATAAAGACAGATGCTACTGAATAGAACATAGCAAATAGAAGATTGAGCAAGAAGAGCATTTGAAGTTTCCATAGTACCCCATTAACAAACAGCAGCATCTGTGCAGTGTTGACCCTATTGAGGGTCATAGTTCAGGAGGTAGGCTTGTGGTGTACACTTTGTATAGCCATTTACTAACAAGATAGCTATGGGTTCATTCTGCAATCTTTCTGAGCTTTTTACAGCTCTCAGATGGAGATCACAATTCCTCATAGATGGTGTGAGGGTGTGTGTGTGTGTGTGTGTGTGTGTGTGTGTGTGTGTGCGTGTGTGTGAGAATAGGATGGTGGATGGAGGGGTGAGAGGTGACTGAGTCACATGAGGAATCCCAGGAATCAGACCATCAGATAAGGGTAGAGATCTGAGTTTATGGTGCAGTGTATAAGCTTATATAAAATGTTTGAGCCAATCCCAAGCCCCTAAATTCTTGGCTAATCATATCTCACCACACTGTCACTTTGCCCCAATGAAAGCCCTGACTGATGAAGTTACCCAGAAGTGTGTGTGTGTGGTGGGAGAGGATTGTCACCTCTTAGTCTTCCATGAAGACTGAAAAGCAGCTACCACTTTGGCCTCAGGTTTTTTTGTTTTTGTTTTTGTTTTCTGTCTCACCGGTGTTCTGGGAGCCATCTTAGATCTAATGCCATGTACGGCAGATCAGGACTCTTCTGGGAGTCGCAGAAACCTGTGGTGCCTAGATCTCTCCATCCCAGTTTTTCCTTCACAAGGTTGACCTCCGTATCCTGCACAGGTCTGGGTGTATGTGTATATGTGTATTTGGAACTCTTCATACATTATAAGGTTCAATAAATAGTTATTTGTGTTGGTTTCTTTATCCCACCTTTTGGCTAAGTGGGCTTTCCAGATTATTTTGCCAACAAAAAGGATAAAAATAAAACAAAAACAAAACAGGCAGAGAAACAACCCAAAAATCCTAAACAACAACAACAATGTAAAAACACCTGCTACATCCAGAACTGCTTAGTCCTGGAGACCTGTCTAGGACCAGAGAAGGGATGAAGAAAGGACAGACACACAAAGTGTGCTTATTTAAAATGGCAGAAGCTACTGCCAGGACATTTGAATGTAAGTGCCCTCATACATCATGTACTGACGAAAGGCATGGTAAATATAGGAAGGATGGTGGTGCTTGGAGATTGATCTTTTAGTGATGTCTTAGCCATCCAAGTTTGGGTTAGTATGCTTTATGACAGTCACATGACAATGAAACCAGCTAATTATGCATTTTCCGGACCATGTCCTTCTCCAGAAATGATGTGTGACTAGTATATCTGGCCCAGGAAGCTTCAGTAGAGGAGAGTGTGCAGGTGAGACATGGACAGACAGAAGGACAGGCAACATAAGAGTATGCTGAACTTAATACTACTGAGAAATTTTGAAGCCAGTGTGAAACATAAGCTTGTATTTCCCAGTCTCCTGAAGGGCCAAGACTATGCCTACTCAATTGTCGCATCATTAGAGACCTTCAAAGAAGGGAATTTAACTCTCGAGTGCTTCCAGCCTGACTAGGGAACACCAAAGCAGGCTCTGGAAGCCAGAGGAAACGGTCGGATGCTCAAGTGTGTAGAGCACCAAGACAGTGTAAGGTTACAACAAGATGTAACCAGCCCCAAGACAGAAGCTGTAGGGACAGGCTGTGACAGGTGAGAGTCCAGAGCAAGTTTCCTTGAAGAGCAGAGCAAGGCACATCTGAGCCCTACAGGTCGAGGGGCGGGAGGGGCCTAGGAAAGCAGAGGAGAAATTCTCCAGGTAGGAGTGCTTGCATGTGCAAATGTATTAAGGTACAATTGGGCGTTTTGACAAATGTTCTTTTATGTCTTGTTTTTCATAGCCTGCATTCTCTTTTACCAGGAGAAGCTGTCTTTAGTTCTCCACGCTGTCCGCTGTGCCCATTACTGGATGTCTAATGCACTCAACAAATTCTATTATTTTATGCTGGATGTATGGGGCTATCCGTTAATACCTGACAGTTATTACCCAGAAAGTAAATGAACCTTGGAGTGAATATTTTCTTTTCCTCAAAAAGAGGTGGTGGTGGTGGGGGAGTGAAGTGTCAGAGAGAAGAAAAAAATATTTTAAGCCAGGAATCTTCACAGATGCACGCATGCTTTAAAAACAAAACAAACCATGAAAAGATGTGAACTTGAGATGGAGCTAGGAGGCATTCTCAAACTAGCGTGGATGTCTCCCAGACGCCTGCAAATGGCTTATCAAAGGCTCCAGCTTCAGGCTGGACTCATTTGTCAAAGGCCCGACATCTGATGATGTCATAGCAGCAGAGTGGTGGTGGGCCTGACTTAGACAAGGTGTGTCTCTGGAGCTGGGTGAGGCTGAGCCCCAGCCCACCCACCAGACTGATTTATTTTTAAATACCAGCTTCTTTTCTGCACACGCACACATACTGCTGGATGTCTTTCTGGAATAATTCACCAGATTTTAAAGTGTGTTCACAATCCAAGGTGGGCCTTAGGCGAAATGGTGAGGCAGGTGAAATCCCCTTCCCCTCCCATGCTTGCCCTAGCTTTCCATTTCCTTTGCTGCCTAACAAGGTTCACTGTTTGACCAGATAAATTTTTTTTTCTCTATGACACTGGGGAATTACTATTACTGCAACCCAGACAGATTTGTAGGATTTATAAGAAAATCATGGGCGGGGTGCAATGCTTAATACAAAGTTAGAGAGACCTCTATAACAGTGGGAGTTTAAGCCCCACTGGGAGCTGGCTTTTCAGGCCCCATCAGATAGATGACAATCTTGTTTGCCAATTTTCTGGGGGTG
This sequence comes from Montemys delectorum, assembly GCA_019843815.1. NCBI lineage: Eukaryota > Metazoa > Chordata > Mammalia > Rodentia > Muridae > Montemys > Montemys delectorum. Next base: position 13,470 of record JADRCD010122369.1, read on the forward strand.
TTGGCTGCTATAAATTAATCTACAGTGTTAGAAGTCCCCAGTGCTCTAGGGAGCAGGTAGAGATTGAACAGGGTGCTAATGGGGGGCACTGGGAACACTGTGGTTCTCTGCTTGGCTGCTGGCAATGAAGTTTGCTTTGTGAAAATTCATCAAGATAAAAATTGATGGTGCAGAAAAGGTTTACTTTTGAAAGGCAGTATTGGGGCTGGAGAGACAGCTTAGCAGTTCAGATCACTTGCTGCTCTTGCAGCGAGGACCTGGGTCCAGTTCCTAGCACCCACAGGGGTACTCATAACTGCCTCTAATTACCATTCTAGGGGATCCAGTACCCTCTTCTGACCTCCACAGGCACTAGGCACACACATAGACACATACTTTCACTCAGGCAAAACACATAAATTGAAAGAAGTCTCTCTCTCTCTCTCTCTCTCTCTCTCTCTCTCTCTCTCTCTCTCTCTCTCAAAGCATGTTTGGCATCTGGGACAAGATGACATGGTTCTTAGAGTATCTGTTCCTCACCTTGTACTCTGCCAGATGTTTGGAGTAGTTACACCATGAGGGGGACTCAGTAGTTATGTCTGTTCTGCTGATGTGCAAATGAAGTCACAGGGGCTTTCAATCTCTTACCTGAGACTACATAGCCAGTTACTAGCAGAGTAGGGTTAAAGCCCAGCCCACCCCCCAGCTACAAATCCTTTTTTTAAAAGCATTTCAAGAATGGAGGCTAAACCCTCTTCCATAGTGCCTTAGATGACTGTAGAAAAATCTTAGTTTGAACAGCAGTCTGAAAACGTTCCATTTTGGCCAGTTGTCAGGAGAGGAAGGTCTCTCCAGATGGCAACTGGAATTGGCGGGTCAGGATGTCAACGTTCAGATTGGGTGTCCCAGAGTGGTGAGGAAATGGTGTGTCTGGGCATGGACCCAGAGAACAATGGGAAGTTGGCTCAGGCTATGGCATGGTGGGCAACCTTGGGGCCATGTCAAAGTGGCAGTTTTGACCAGAAAAAGGAAAGAGTCCTGGGGGGCTTTGGGCCTTTAAGAACCAAAGAGTTAAGCTGGCTGTGATGGCACATGCCTTTAGTCCCAGCCCTTGGGAGACAGAGGCAGGATCTATATGAATTCAAGGCCAGTCTGGTCTAAAGATCGAGTTCCAGGACATTCAGGACTACACAGAGAACCCTTGTCTCAAAAACAACATCATCATCACCAACAAGAACCAAAGAGTTAGAGGGTATAGATAGATTGATTGACTTTCCTGAATCTGCAGATAGAGGCAGGGAAGGTGTACTAGAAAGGTATTCATTTTAGGAAGATGACCACAGTTATTAAAATCATCCATAGGTCTTCTGCAGTGGGACCTGTCACTCATCCATCAAGCCTGTATCCTCAACCCTTTGAATCTGGAAAGTTGACTTCCTTGAATGGGCATGAATTTATCCTTGAGCCTGGTGATTGTCCTTAATTGGCCCGATGGCTTCCTCTTTTGACTCTTGGTCTTTTATGGGCCCTTCCTGTGGGGAAGAAAAGAATTTCAAATGAACTCACACTTTGAAGACAGTTTTGTTGGAGTTAGAGAGAAGTAAACAACAGGATAGGCTAGCTGGAGATCTAATTAGCTTCCCTGAGGAGGGAGATTTAAAAAAAAAAAGTTGCACTTTCTAAATTACCGGTCAAGGTGGCAGACAGACCTAGCAATGAAGTCTTTGAAAAGTTTCATTGTTGTTGTTGTTGGGTGGTGGTGGTGGTGGTGGTGATGGATGTGTTTGTGTGTGTGTGTGTGTGTGTGTGTGTGTGTGTGTGTGTGTTCAGAGAGGAAAAAGTAACAGAGCCTGGAATGTCAGAGCAGGAAGGTTCAGGATTTAAGCTAGTGTCAAAATATGGAGAGGGGTATTACAGAGCAAAGACATAGCTACACTTTGTGAATTAGGACTCAGGAGCTAGTGGGTTCAAAGAGCGGGCCTGGAGAAAGGGGTTACTGGGGTGTACTACCTATCTGTTTAGATTGCTAGTTATGACTTCCTGCTTCTTATCAGTCTTCAGGTGTAGCTGCTTTCTTTGCACCTTTTGGCTCAAGGCTATAAAATAGGTTTGCTCTTTATCTCAGGAGGCCTTTGTTTTTGGTTAGACAAGGAAGCTTCCCACTGTCTTCATCAAAGGGTGTTGTCAACCACTGGCCTAATCAAATCAAAGTCCTTACTCAAATCTCTCTTTCCTCCCACTCCTCCCCCCCTTTTCTGCCCTGCTCCTTCTCCCCCTCCTCCCTCCCTCCCCCCTCCTCCTCCCCTGCCCTCCTCCTCCTTGTCTCACAGTGTAGCCCTGGCTGGCATAGTACTCAGAGATCCTCCCCACTGCCTTCTCACTGCTAGCAATTACTAAAGGAAGGGGTTATTACTCCGGATTGGATAGTCCTGTCTTAAAGGTGTCTCCAGACATGGGAAGGGGGGCATCCACTCTTTTTTACCTGATGAAACTGATATAGATAAGCATTTTGTCTTAAACAGTGCTTGGGAAGCAGCAGGCTTCAGGTAGTCCTATTTCTATCCTTCTCTCCCTGCCTAGCATTCCCTGTCATTGGGATAGGGACACACCATCTCAGAATCCAGTCTCAGCCTGTGAGAAATCCAAGCTAACTTCCCTTGAGTCCTAGCTGAGCTTCCTGTCAATAGCCAGCATCAACTGCAAGACTCAGATGTGAGTCATCTTGGCTGGCCAGCCTTGTGCAGCCTGCAGATGACTGTGCTGTCACTCCTCGGAAGACCACAAGCAAGAACTATCTAGCAGAGGCCATTCAATTCATTGAACCTAAAAGACAGTAATAATTTTTTAAGTTACTAAGTCCTTTGATGGCTTATTACACAAGATGCTGGAAAAACAAGACAAAGACCATCAAAGATTAGAGAACTGGACTGCTTGAGGGCACCCACTGGTGTATAGGAGTAAGGAAATTGAGGGAAGCTTCAAGTAGATTCTGGCTTCCCTTCATAAGAATGCCAGCAACATGGCCGTCAAGTTGGCTCAGTACTTGTTGCCAAGCCTGATGGTCTGAGTTTGATGCCTAGAACCCACAAAGTGGAAGGAAAGAACTGATTCCCAAATATCTTCTGACCTACAGCACAAGCACACACACATTCATGTACATGCACACACACTCCATGGGCTATGTGCTGAGCCCATAAGTAAATAATGTAATTAGAAAGCAAGCAAGCAAAGAAACATCTGGCCCACAGATCTGAGATGCAGACTCCTCCATGGCTCATTCTGTAGCCATGGAAGCAACACCTATCTCATTAAAGGGCTAGTTATTCACATCGTATCTTTGAAATGGAGAGGATTCATTCCACAAACCCAGGCTAGTGTATCATCAGGATCCCAACTGGGATAGACATTTCATACTCATTTCAAGATGAAACTAAGCATTGTGAATGTTTGCATATAAATGCATGTAAGTATATATTAGTTCCACACAAATCCGTTGGAACTGTACCTCACATATTCTAAGTGCTCAATACACATCCACTGTCATTTATAATACAGTGCCTCCGATCTATTTCTCTGAGTAACATTGGTGCCCTGAGTGTAGCTTTTCAAAAGCTAACCAGATACAACTGTTGGCAAAGCCATTTGGCAATAAGGTTAACTACACCTAACTCATGATTCAGCAGTTCTCTTCCTAGGAACATGCCTTACAAAAAGAAACAATCTAAATGCCCATCAAGGGTCAAGTGGGCAAGTAAATTGTGATATATTTGTACAGTGGAGTATTGCTCAGTAATTAACAAGGATGAACTCAATTTTATGCAGTAGGATGGATAGATCTAGCAGACAAGAAAGCCACACACCAAAGAGGATGTGCTCCAAGTCCACTTATAAAAGCAGGTAAAACTGATCTATGGTGATGGAGGTTAGAGTTACTGGGGGGGGGGGGTGACTAAGAAGGGCCAAGAAGGAACCTTCTAGGCTACTGGCAATGTTCTATTTCTTGACCTGGGTGATAATGATTCAGATGTATTTACACCTAAAAAATTGATCAAGCAGTGTGCTTAAGGTAAATTCATCTCACTGTGTGTAAGCCCTTGGAGCTCATTAAAGAGTACCCCGAAGTACTGTGTGCTATGACAAGCAGAATACGGTAAAGGGAGTGCCTCAAAGAGCTGAGGAGGCATTTTGTACCACAGATGAGCATGCCTTTGACAGTCAAAACACTGGGCCAAACAATGGCCACCAGAGCCACCCCAGACTTTTGGGTCGTTTGTCTCACAAATTTAAAAAAATGAATTTCACAGATAATGGGGTGGGCGGTGAGTTTAGAAAGGAGTTTGATTGTAGGCTAGGTGGGAGAGGAAGAAAAAAGGCAGAGCTCCTGAACAGCAGAATGGTCCTAGAGATGAAGGTTCCTCCTCTCTGAGTTAATAAGGCATGTAAGCATGGGGGTAAGATGGTCTACTCAGTCCAGTAGTCCCACCCATGAGGTGTGAAGGTCTCTCTCTCTTTGGTCTAGGCAACGGGGGCTCACTTAGGTTGTGTAAAAGGAGAGGAAAGATTATAAGAAGCCAGAGCTCCTGGCTGGTATTTTTGGCCTCTTGCCAGGGCAGAATCTAACCAAGCACTGAGGGGATTGTCTCAATGGCCTGGGCAGTGTCCTATCTCCCTTCTCATGAAGAAGCTACCGGAGGGGCTTGCAAGCCACGGGAGCAGCATCTCTCTGACCTTCTCTAGTCTCTTCTCTAATCTCCTGTCCATTTTGTCCCCTGAAGAAAGTCCCAGAACTAGAACCCTTCTCTGCCAAACTATAATGTCTGGAAAGGGAACTTTATCCCTTCTCCCCTACAGCTCCTCATCCCAGACCAATCCCACCAAACCCGGGGGCAGAGAATGCTAGAAAGGCAGGAAGAATCCCACCCAGCAGGCTTGGCTGGCTTCACTCTCAGCCGATTATTACAACAGTCCAATCACATTTCCACAAGACTATCCATTCTCCACTGAACCCAAATACAAATGATTTCTCTGGGAATTCAGGCCTTCAATCTGAAGGCTCTTGTGTCATGTAAAACGTCAATTAACTAAATTTGTTATGCTTTTTCTCTTCTCCCTACCCTGTTGTTTGTACTAGGGATACCACTGTGACTCTCAGGATGGCTTAAGAGTCACGACCACTGACTCCTTTCTGTCCCTACAAAGTTGTACCTTAATAAAAAATAAATAGAAAGTGGACCTCTTCCAATTGGTTACTCTGGAGAGAGTTGCCTTGAAAACCCAAGGGAAGGGTTCTAGATAGAGAGTCTTCAGAAGAAACTGCCCACTTCCTCTCAGAGGTGACAGTCTCTCTTCAGGCAAATGATGCTGGAATGCCCCTGGGACTGCCCTCAGCTGCTGATGGTTGCCTAAGGTCGTTCTGGGGCCAGTATGGGGCTTTCCCCGTAGACCCACAAGTCCCTAAGGCCTTTCTTTTTCCTGCATTCCAAGTCTGAGAAGCCAAGTCTGAAAGCTGGCTGCAAGCCCGCCTGTTCACAGGAAGCTTCCAGGACTCGGAGTCTCACATAGGCAAGAGAGGGTTGGAACTGGGCTTACTGGAGGCAGTAGAACTGGATGGAGTAAAGTCTACAGGGCCAGTTTGCTGGCATTCCTGACAGCTTGGGGCTGGGCCACAGGAGGAGTCACTGTCCTGGGGCAGTGGGGACTATGGTCAGTTGTAGCTACTGGGCGGGCTTCTCAGAAGCCGGGTAACTTAGCTGGAGAACAGCTTCCCTGTGCCCCTCCATCTCCCTCAACCCTTTCTTTAAAGCTCAGCAGGCTTCTGTTAACATCTTCCCGGCCTTGGTGAGGGGGTTAACACCAGAAACCCCCGCTCTCCACACCTCCCCAGCAAGAAGTCCCCCCACCACACTCTCTGATACAGACCAGCCCACCCGACCAGCTGTCGCCCGGGCCCGCCAAGCGCGGTGGATTCTGATCCAGTGTCATTAATTTCGAAACCCGCGTGGGTTTCAGCAGCATCGACGAAGAGCTGGGTTTGCCCCCGCCATCTTCCCTCTCCACCCGTGACCGTGTCCTCAAGGAAGAAGGGGGACGGGTGGGTGAACGGAGTTCCCCAAGCCGCGCGATGGAGTCCCCCAAGAGACCCCCCCTCCCCTCCGCCTGGAGTGTTGAGTCCTTGGCACTTCTCCGGGGACAACAGGGCGGCCCGGAGGGCAGCCGGAGGCCCTGGCACGGCCGCAGGGTAATTGGAGAACCTCGGAGGCCTGATGGGGGTGGGGGTGTACCCCGGGGCTGCGGGTCTGGCCTGAGACCTTGGAAGGGGCTGGCCGGGCATCGCGGGGCCATTCGGGGCTCTGCCGCTCCGCACCCTCCCCGCGGCTCCGCCCGCTCATTAGAGGAGGCCTGGCCGGCCAGTTCGCCTCCTCCGGCCGCCAATTACCCGCCCTGCTGGCTCCGAGCGCGCCGCGGGGCCAGACAAAGGCGCGGGCCGCGGGTCGCGGGCGGGCGGGCGGGCGGGGGAGGAGGACGGGGGAGGGGCGGGGAGGGAGGGAGGGAGCCCGGGGCGCCCGCGCCTGCAGAGCCACGGCGGCGGCGGCGGCGAGATAAGGGCTGCTGGGGCGTCGCGCTCCTAATGGAAATGAATCCAGCGAGCGGGCGCGGCGGGCGAGCCCGGCAGCCAGGTCCCCTTCGCCCCCGCGGTTTTACCTCCACGACCCCAACAAGTCTAGAGACCCATCCACCCTCGGCACCCGGAGTGCCAGCCACCCCCTTCCTCCCTGAGCTGTTGCTGCTCTTTGAGAAAGTGCTGGAGCGAGGGCACTCGCCACGTGCCTCCCTCTCGGTCGCTCCGGAAACCTCGCCGGGAGGGTTGTGCTTAGCTTGGTGAAGCTAACCAAAGCCTTCTAGGCTTGCTTACCACACCCCTCCTCCCCAGAGCCAGTCCGGGCTAGGAGCCC
>JADRCD010122371.1:0-32050 GCA_019843815.1 Montemys delectorum
AAAAAAAAAAAAAAAAGAAGAAGAAGAAAAGGAAAGAAAAGAAAAGGGAGGAGTTGTGGGGCAATGGGGCAGATCTGACAGCCAAAGTCCAGTAGAGCAGAACCACTTTGAACCCTGGAGACCTACTGAGCATTTGCTCAGAGGGAAGGAAGGCGTTTGGTGAATTGCTCCTGAGACCATGGCTCAGATTTCAGCCCAACCCCCTGACAACGACCCCCAGCAGGAGAGATGTGTAATATTAGTCAAGCCCTCTAACATGCAAATAAAGATTCTCAGCCCAAACCAATGAGAAATAACTGCTGCCAAAATATGAGTGATCCCCCAAAACTATATATATGTATGGTATCCAGGGAACTAAAGCATGTGAAAGATCTACTCCGTGGTCTGAGCCTTTTGTTCTAGAGCTGTAACACTTAGGAAGAGGTCTGCTCTCCCAAAATGTGGCCTGAAGCTGTGCCGCACTCACGGGCTAGTCGGCCTGCTGGCCCAGTCCAACCCGACGCAGGGCAGCTTGGGGAAACAGAGCATCTTGAAAGACAGGGCAGAGAAGCCTGGTCCGTGCTTGCTCAATTCTATGCACAAGAGCTCCTCCAATAAAGCTGGTCCAGAGACCTCCGTGGGAAGCCGCAGGCAATAGGACCCGCAGCTCTATAATTGCTTTGTCTCAGCAACATGCAAATTGTTTAATGATTGTGCAAACTGTAGAGATAAAGGTGGAGCACAGTAAAAGAGGGAAGCAGATGTCCTGTTGGTACTTATCTCTAACCAGGACAGCAACTTTAAGACCCAGGGAGCTACAGCTTTCTGCCGTACTGCCGCAGCCTCCTGCCTAGCTTCCTTCTGTTTCTCGGTTGATATCATCTACAGGGTCACAGTCAGTGAGAACTCCAATCATTCCGTGGTTGAGGGCAAAATTGGAGAAAACGTTTTTAAAATGCTCCAATGTCTCCTACAGAGGCCTCTGCACTGCCCTCCCCCACTTTGTGAACCTAGAATTCTTTCTTTAATGAAAATAAATCACCTTATAGAGAATTTGCAAAGTATCTGATATTTTACGCAAGTGCCTTCCTGAGCAATGTAGAAAGCAACTAATCTAAATTATATTTAATGAGGGAAAATTAACCTGAAGATGGACCTTTCACTTCAAGCTGTTAATGATGCCAAACCTTTGATCCTGCAAATAGTGTAACTGATCAAGAGAATTGAAAAGCTTTTACTAAAGTAAAACAAATGGTGAGGAAATTCAGTTAATGCATTGGAAGTTTGATCCCAAAGCATCAAATTAAACCCGTGTAAATTTGCTGGAGCATGAGAGCACAAAAAACAATGTGCAAGTGCACATAAAGGCGGCGGCCACAAAAGATTCCACCTGTCTTCCTCTATTGCTTGCTGCCTTATCAGCTTGAGAAAGACGTCTCTCTGTGAAGACGAAACTCTACGTAGCCGTCTGTACTCACCTGGCTCCTACCCCAGTGCTAGGGTTATAGGTATCATTCACACACATCTATCTTTTTATGTAGGTGCTAGGAGCTAAACTTGGGTTCTCAGCCTTGAACAGCAGGTGGTCTTACCCTGTGAGGAAATAGAAGATGAAGTCAACCATGATGAGACTCTGGAAATGTCTTTGGCTTTTCTGATGGAACAGACAGGTAATCATATCCTGTTTGTCACCACCTTCTAAAACATTTGTATCTCAGATACCTACAATCTACTGACTTCTGGCTAGGTTTTCTGCTTCTATTAAAATATTCTTGACTTTCAAAGATCTCAATCATTTCATATTTCATGTAACAAAAGAAGATAAAAAGCATGTTAAAAAAGTAAAACACTTTAATTAATTTAGCATAATATGGGAATGTAGAAAGTAGCTGGTCTAGCCTTGAAAGTCCCTGGGTCTGAACCCCAGTGCCATTATTAAAGAAAAATGAAGAATCCAAAGAAATATTTCTTCTAAAACCAAAAGAAGGAAGAAACATTCAAAGATATAGATATGGAGAGAAAGAAGAAGATAAAAGCAACAACACAGAGAAGAGACAAAGAGACAGGCAAAGTAGAAAGAAGAAAGAAGAAAATGAAGTGATATCAATGATAAGAGACTCAGCAGGAAGTTATTGGAGGAACATGGATCACTCAGCTGAGGGAGGATTTGAAACAGTTTACTCTGAGATGGAAATAGCTGCAGTGTCACCCAAAAGTTCATTTAAGTTCCCACTTTTTAAACAGTACCTGAGTGCCTGTCCCTTAACCTATCTATGTCTTGAGTTTCCCTCCCTCTCTAACTCCATTCATCTCTTCTTCTCTTCATCCCTTCTGCCCTCCTTCCCTCCCTTCTTCCTTTTGTCCTTATCTCTCCCTTCTTTACTTATTTACTTTATTTCTCCCTTCCGCTTCATTCCTTCCTCTCTTAGTCAGGGTTTCTATTCCTGCACTAACATCACGAACAAGAAACAGGTTGGGGAGGAAATGGTTTATTTAGCTTACACATCCACACTGCTGTTCATCACCAAAGGAAGTCAGCTGGAACTTAAGCAGGTCAGGAAGCAGGAGCTGATGCAGAGGCTGTAGAGGGATGTTACCTACTGTCTTGCTTCCTCTGCCTTGCTCAGCTTGCTTTCTTATACAAGCCAGGACTACCAGCCCAGGGATGGTAATATACACAATGTGTTCTCCCTCCTTGATCACTAGTTGAGAAAAATGCCCTACAGCTGGATCTCATGGAGGCATTTCCTCAAAGGAAACTCCTTTCTGTGTGATAATTCCAGCTTGTGTCAAGTTGACACACAAAACTTGCCAATACATTTCCCTTCTTTTTTCTTTCTTTTTTAAAAATCTCTTCCTGCTTCCATTCCTTCCTACTTCCATCATTCTTGTTTGCAGCAGAGGTTTAGAAATCTATTCTTAATACATATTTTAAGTACAACTAAGATTTACAAAGACACTCAGGCAGAAGTTAAGAATGCATGCCTGCTTTCTCCAAGGATTGCTTTCTAACATCTTTCATCTTTACTATTCCTGTGCTGTGGTAACTTACCTCAGTGCTTGATGATACCATGGTTATGCCTGTAACCTTGAAAAGTGAGTCTCTGCTGAAACCATGGTGAGATACTCCTCATCACTTAAAGGGGTAATGTTCTCATGGTGTTCTTTCCCAAAGGATTGGTGATTTTTAGCTGAGTTCCGGACCCCTGATGATAGCATCTCCACAAGAGTCAATAGTAACTTTTAATCACCTTCTCAGAAAAAAACCACATAACTTAACAAACTAAGATGTGCAAATTACATGAGCTACCACAAGGAAGCAATTAGGAATCTGAACAGGAACTTTTTTGTCAGTCCATGGAGCAGAAAATTTATGGCAAAATAAAACGTAGACTGAACATCAAATCAATTAAAGTATAACAAAGTTGCATGGACGTTTCCCTAGAGGGGTTTCCCATATCACCCAGCCTCTCACATAGTTTCCACATAATGAAAATTTTGGTTACATAGACACACAGGACAAATTGCTAAATTAGATGCCTATTAACACACTAAAAATAGATAACAGCTGCCATACTCTCAGAGCCTTGCAAGAACCTCTACAGAGTCTTGACTCCCCTCAACACTTCTCACCCCAGCCTTGTACATTAATCCTGTCTAGCCCATGAGCTCCCAGAGACTAAGCCAAAAATCAAGGAGCATTCATGACCTAATTTGTGGCCCTGGGCACACATGTAGCAGAGAACTGCCTTGTATAGCCTCAGGGGAAGAAAATGTATTTAATCATGTGGAAACTTGATGCTCCAGGAAAGAAGGATGCTGTTGGTGGAGTAGTACAGATGTGTGGGCACATGGAGTAGTACCCTCTCAGAGGCAGTGTGGAAGGAGGAAGAGGATGAGATCTAGGGGAATAGGAACGAGGAAATGGGATCAGAAACTCAAGTAATTAGATACCAATAAAACTTATAACCCAATTAAAAAATAAGGTACAAATCTAAACAGAGAACTCTCTACATTGGTATCTCAAAAGAAGCATTTAAAGAAATGTTCAATATTGTTAGATCCTTAGCCATAGCCATCTGGAAAACAGAAATAACAATGACTTTGCAATTTCCTCTTACTTCTATCAGAATGGCTATGATTAAAAACACAATTGGCAGCTGATGCTGGAATGTAAATAAATAAAATAAGCTAATAAAAAAAGAAAATGGTTCAAAAATGAAAAAAGAAATGAAAAAAGAACTGATCAAGTATTAATGTAGCATTTAAGAAGCCTCTTAATTTGGAGAATGTTCATGTCTAAATTGTAGTTTGTCAGAAAAAAATTCTTAATAAGAGATGAGAAACTTCTGACCAGAGTAACTACAGAATGAATACAAATTTCTCAGATATTATGGAGCTGGTCAGCAAGTAATAATTTCTGTAATATGTAGAGAAAGCTCACAAATGCTGTATTAGAAAAAGGAGTTAACATTAAATCAGAAAAGATTTAAAACTTTGTTAAGCTTCATAAAAATGAAAATAAAGATAATTGTTCTTCTATGAGTTGGGCAAAAGAAAGTAAAACTGAAGATGAGTTACCTGAACAAAACAATCTTAAAAGTATGGATACAGACGTAAGAAACAGAGTTCAGGCTGGGGCTCATGGCTTAGCAGTGTCACAGACACTTAGCAAAAAAAATATCAAAGCTTCTTAAGAATGACAAGCTGGGGTAATAGTGGTACATGCCTTTAAACCCAGTACTTTGGAGAAAAAGGCAGGTAGACCTCTGTGAGTTCAAAGCTAGCCTAATCTACAGAATGACTTGAGGACTTTGAGGATACATAGATGAATTCTATCTCAAAAAAATTACAAATTAAAGTACAGAAAGGAAAGGAATGGCTAGATGTACTAGAGAACTATTGTAATAAAAACTGTACGGCATTGACATAAATACAGAAATGTTGATGAATGGAATTGGATTAAAGACCAATAATTAAAACAACCAAACTAAGGATAACTGAACTTTGAGAAAGATTCAACAAATACACAATTCGGGGAGGGGATATCTTTAACAAATGTTGCTGATCTAAATGTCAGTATGCAGAAGAATGTAAATAGACCTACATTTACAACTGGATAAAACTCAAGTCCATGTAAATCAAAGACCTCAATATAAACTAGTATATTAAATCTGATAGAAGAGATGTGGGGAACAATCTTGGACCATTGTCACAGGAAACAATTTCTTGCAGAGAACACAATAGCATGGGTACTAATGTCATCAATTAATAAATTGTACCTCATGGAACCAAACTTAAGGCAAAGGACACCATCAATAGGACAAAATGGCTGTCCACCTAATGGGAAAAGGCTTTCACCAACCCTACATCTGACAGTGGGCTAATATCCAAAACATACTAAGAACTCAAGTAATTAGATACCAATAAAACATATAACCCAATTAAAAAATAGGGTACAAATCTAAACAGAGAACTCACCACATAGGTATCTCAAAAGAAGCATTTAAAGAAATGTTCAGGGGCTGGCAAGATGGCTTATCAGGTAAGAGTTTAAGTTCAATTCCCAGCAACCATAGGTCCTGAGTTCAATTCCCAGCAACCACATGGTGGCTCACAGCCATCTGTAATGTGATCTGATGCCCTCTTCTGGATTGTCTGAAGACAGCTCCAGTATATTTACATATAATAAATAAATAAATGTAAAAAAAAAAAAGAAATGTTCAATATTTTTAGATCCTTAGCCATAGCCATCTGGAAAATGCAAATAACAATGACTTTGCAATTGTCTTTTACTTCTGTCAGAATGGCTATGATTAAAAACACAAGTGGCAGCTAATGCTGGCAAAGATATCCATCAATGGGAAAACTCCTCCCATGTTGGTTGTAGTTCAGTCTTGCACAGCCTCTTGGATATCAATATGAAAATTTCCCAGAAAATTGTTAGTTGGTCTACCTCAAAACTCATTTATCACAAATTTGAGCACATACCCAGAATATGCCCAACCACATCAAAAGCATTTACAAAGCTAGATTCATAGCCACTCAATTCATTATAGGTAGAAACTAGAAACAACCTAGATGTTTTTCAACAAGAGAATAAAGAATGAACAAAGAAATAGGTTCATTTAAGAAATGGCATATTAATCACCTATTAAAAATAAGAGTATCATGAAGTTTGTAGACAAATGGATGGAACTAGAAAAGAGCTACCTGAGTGAGGTAACCTAGATACATGTAAAATATGGTACTCACTTTTAATTGGATATTAGTTGTAAAGCAAAAGATGATCATGCCCACAGAGAGGTCACAGGCCCAGTGAGGCTAAGTACAAATGAGTACTGTAGGAGGAAACTCAAGGATCTCCCTATTAAGGGGAACTAGAATTAATTTTTCAGGTGGACTGTGAGAAATAATGGTTGGTTACAGAAGTGATCAAGTTGGGGGGTGGTGAAAATACTTTAAGAACTGACAGAATCTATCACTGTCAGTTTCCAGAGGGACATGGACAGACCTACAAATCTTTGACTTCCAGTTTGTCTTGCTTACAAAGTGTCCTCAGACTGGAATCTGTCAGAATTGTCACCAAAGAGACCAGAGAGATTTTATCCATGCAATTGATGAGAACAGAAGCTGAGTTCCACACACAAACATAGCCAGAGCTCTGAAAGTCATACAGATTGGAGAGGGAGGAATCATAGGAACTGGAGGGATATGGACACCATGAGAATATGGGCTAGAGAATCAAATAACTGGGAGTTATAGGGGCTCACAGAGATCAATCAGAGTTATAACTTAGATCCTCTGCATAATTTCTAATGGTTTCATAGCTTGATTTTATTGTGGGAAGTCTATCAGAGTGAAGAAATAGAGTAGAAGATATTGTTTGGTTCCTTGCTAGGCAGATCCTAGAATGTAGGGTTGTGGGTTGTGCATCAGCTCCACCACAGGGCACAGCTGCTTGGGAAAGCAGTACTCAGCTTACCTCAAACCATCTCTGGACGTACGTTGGGCAGTAGGAAAGCCCTGGAACACTGGTATGGGAAAGAGAAGGAGTCTGAGGTACTAGACAACCAGAGCTGGTTCAGGGTCGCCAGGCCTGCAAAGATGTTCCACCAGTCTGGTTCTTTGGCTTTCAGACACTCAGGTGATGCTGTGAGCCATGGAAGAGCCTAGATAATAGTGGGATCCTGTGGGCTGGATCTAGCCCAGGGTAGGCGTAAAAAGGAGCTCAAGCTGGTCCCACGATGAGAATCTTTAGCTTGATGGTGATAGATTTGGCTTGAGCTTGGTGGTGGTCATCGCTGCAAGTACAGAGAAGCCTTCTACAGGAGAGTAGACAGTGGGTCTATAGGTAAAGGACTTCTCCATGACTCCCCAAGGCATATCCCAATGAAAAGAGACTGTCCATGGTGCTAAGGCTTTTATTTTAATGGCAGAAATTGGATGTGCAAAACCATATCCCACTTCACAGTGTGGGCCTGAGATTAAATACCTTTTTCAGGGAAGAATATCTGGGAAGGAAAGCTTATTGGCTACACTCTTCAGGCCTCTATGTAGCTCATTAGCATGGAGAGCTGTCTTGAGCAGGCATGACCTGTGGTCATGTCCTTTACCTCATCTACATGTAGAGGGCTTACGGTGTTACCTTTACATGACTGATGGCCACAAATCTATTGGGGGGGGGTAGCTGCGGCTAGTGACTAGAGATTGTTGCTCAGAGGAGGCAAAGCTCCTACTGTCCCTTCAGGGTCTCTGGAGCTTCTAGCCTTAGCTCAACTGGGGATCATGCTACCTTCACTGTCCCACACTTGGATCCTGACATCACTCCACCTTGTTACCTAGCTTCTCTGAATCTGAATCTGAATCTGAATCTGAATCTGAATCTGAGTCTGTGGATGATTCATGTGGATGATTATTTTTATTTTACAGCTTATAAGTGGTTTTTCCATTTATAAGTGAGTACATATCATGTTTGATTTTCATGATATGGTTTTTCTCACAATGATTTTTATTTTCTGGTTCCGTTCAACCTGACTCTTTAGCCTACTCATGGGAACTTCTTACCATACTGGATTGCCTTTGTCCAGCATTGATGGGATTGAACGTACCTATTCTTATTGTAACTCCTAGGAAAAATTGCTATAAATTAAGTATGATAGACATGTAACTACTCAGGAAAATGAGTAATCCAGAGATATTCTTTCTTGAATAAATAAATATATGCAAACTGTGCAAATTAAAGTATTGTAATGAATCTTCTGCAAACTGGATGTTAAACAATATGGCATGGAGGAGCTAAAGTCTTGGATATCATCATGCAAATAAAATGAAGCAATTCAGCCTTAGGGCTGTGGTGATAGGCTTTAATTACATTTTGTTTGAAAGAGGATATTAGTGGTACATAAGAGATGTTTGCAAAATGATAATTTCATATCTCTGTGTTAGGTACTTGTGTTATATTTACCATTCATTAACACATGTATTTCTTCTTAATAGTTTATGTTTCTACAACCATTTCAGACCAGTGATAACACTGGAAGAACTGTAATGTCTTCATATGAGAAGCAATAAAGAACAGCTTGGAGCTCTTATCAGGACTGCTGCTATTTTGATTGTGAAAATTCTGTGGTTTTGGTTAGTTAGGGCTGAATCAACTGTGATTAAGAAGATATCAGAACTACTAAAGCAAAACATTTGCTGGTTACTTTTAGCATCTAGGGAAAAAGCCATGAAGGAAAAGAAGGAGTTGTATGATAAAATCAAATGGCTCCAGAAACAAGTAATCAATCTAAAAGTTGCTAAGTATGTCCTTGAAGAAAATCTTCTCTCCAGCAGCCATAGAGCTCAAGTTGCAGGCAATCAAACTGAAGCCCTCATTGTAAGGTTGGTTGAATTACAGCAAAAATTCAAGTCTCAGCTTCAGAGTATGCCAGCAGTTAAAGTAAGGGCATTAATTGGCAAAGAATGGGATGCTGTAACTTGGGATGGGAGTGTGTGGGAAGGCCCTGTTGAAGCTGAGAATTTTGAATCTTAAGATTCCCCCACCGAAGGAAGTAGTTCCCCCAGCCCCACCCCTTAAAATAATGCCTTCCCCACTTGAGTAAATTAATCCCTCAGAGTCTGATAAACCAGCAGTGACTTTTGCTGAAGAAAATGCAAGACAAGACAATACCGATTGTGGTTCAAAAGAGTGGAGGGGCCTGGGCTGTGTCCCAGGCCTGGCTTGCTGTGGCTCTCTCTCTCCCTGGTGGCAGTGGGCCTAGTGCTGAGACCCGAGTCTCTCTCTCTCCTCCCAGGGCTGGCCTGTTTTCTGCACAGCACCTTAATTAAAAGGGAGGCAATGTATGAATGAGTTATTTTATTGTAGGAAGGAGATATATGCTAGTTGAGTAGAGAGAAGGAAAGGAGAAGGAGAGAGAGAGAGAGAGAGAGAGAGAGAGAGAGAGAGAGAGAGAAGAGAAGAAGGAGAAGAGAACAAAGAGTAAAGAGGAGAGAGAGAGCAAGAGGATAAGAGTTAATAAGTGTGAGAGGAATAAGAGAACAAGAGAGGAAGAGAACAAGAGAAGGAGAAGAGAACAAGAGAGAGAGGAGGGGGCAAACCACCCCTTTTATTGTATGGGGCGTGGCATGCCTGGCTTGTAGTCAGATAACTGTGTGTAAGGTCCAGCTAGAATGCTGGGAGTTTGAGGCAGTGTCTTCCTGATAGAGCACACATCTCCTGTAGGGGCAGCTGTGAGGGGTTTGGGCTGAAATCTGAGCCATGGTCTCAGGAGCAATTCACCTAACACCTTCTGTCCCTTTGAGCCAATGCACAGTGGGTCTCCATGGTTCCAAGGTGGCTCTACTGGACTCTGGCTCTCAGAATGTCTCACTGCCCAACATCTCTCCCTTTTCTGTTTTTTAAAAGAGAGATGTCATTAGAATAAATGTCTACTATGTTGGAATAAGTATAGAGGCTTTGGAGTGATTGTGTCATTTGTTGTTAAAATTTTGGGTGGGTGGAAGTATCAGAAGAAATCATAGGACAGAGGAGTAACACAGTTAAGTCAGAGGGTGAGGAAAGTAGGCAAGGGAAGAGATTATAGAATCAATTTTCCATGGATAATACAGTTTGAGGGTAAAAACATCAGTTTTGAACACCAATGAATGGATTCTAGATAGACATTATGTTTTCCTTACTATCACATAACTTCCCCCAAGTTCAGCAGCCATTTGGCTTGGCAAGAGAGTTCATCTGTAGCTGCAAGGTCTTAAGTCTGTTGTCTGTACTCTGTTTGGTTCACTACATGTCTAGGGAGCTTTCAGTCAGATGAGGCTGTCTTGTTGTTTGCAAGCCCCAGGAGACAGCGTCGTGTCTGATAGATATGTGGCTGCTATATCTGCAGGCTCCAGGAGACTGTATGGTCTCTGATGGATCTTGTAGCTTCAGATCCTGTCCTCCCTCGTAGCAGTGAACCTATAGAATAATTACAACAGAAGAGCAGGACCCTAGCAGAAGAATGTCTGTAATGTTTGAGCACGACCCTAGCAGAAGAATGTCTGCAATGTTTGGGAGCATTGTTAGGACCTTAGAAAGCAAGGGTTTGTGAGGGATTTAGTCCTGGAAGGAATCTTTAAAGTCTGTTTCATGTGGCTGTGGGAAAAAAATTATGTCTGTGGTATAGGCAGTAACAGTTTTTGTGTGAAAGGAAACCGTTTGTTAACTAAGGATTGAATGATAGATTTAACCTGTGGAAGTAGATGTTTCTCAAGGCCCACCAATAGTTTCTTCTAGACCTATAACCAGACTTAAGGCAAAACAGGCCCCGAGAGGAGAGGTAGAAAGTGTAGTGCATGAGCAAATGTGCTACACTACTAAGGAGCTTAATGAGTTTGCTAGTTCATTCAAGCAGAAGTCTGGGGAATATGTGTGGGAATAGATTTTAATGCTGTGGGATAATGGTGGAAGGAACATAAAACTAGAGCAGTCTGAGTTTATTGATATGGGCCCTCTGAGTGAAGATTCTAGGTTTGACACGGAAGCTCACACAGTTAAAAAGAAAAAAAGGAGTCAGAAGTTTGTTTGCCTGGTTAGCTGAAGTGTTTACCAAAAGATGGCCTACTGAAAAGGAGTTGGAGATGCCTGATATTACTTGGCTTAGTGTTGACAGATTTTAAGGCTTTGGAAAATGATAATGCTAGAGTGGATATCTTGTGTAAAGCCTAATCCTCCACAATGGCAAGGCCCAGAAGATATGCCCTTCACCAGTCCTGTAAGACACAAATTGGTGAGAGGGCCACCAACACATTTGAAGAGTTTTGTTCTTGCATGTTTCCTTGTGCCAGAACCTAGGTTTGGAGATGCTGCTGCTCAATTAGATAAATTAAAACCAATGAATTTAATTGAGCCCCAAGGTAACAAGGGCCAGGGGACACCATTGAATTGCCAGAGACAAGGTGATCATAGTTATTATAAAGGACAGTGTAGACAAAACAATGTTTTTAATAGCATACTCCATAATGGTCATCACAGGAGAAGTGAAATTATAATGGCTAATCAATCATGGTGTTGAAATGAAATAGATAGGAAGCCTATTGAGTATCTGTTTTATCTGCATAACAAGAAAAAAATCTCAAACAAATGAAAGAAAGGCTACATTGGATCTACCTCAGTGAAATTCTTAGGGGTACAGTGGTGTGGGGCATGCAGAGATATTGCTTCTAAGGTGAAAGATAAGTTATTGCACCTGTCCTGTCCCACTACAAAGAAAGAAGCACGACATTTAGTGGGTCTATTTGGATTCTGTAGATAGCACATTCCTCAGCCCTATTTACCAAGTGATTTGGAAAGCTGCTAGCTTTGTATGGGGCCTGGAACAGGAGAAGGCTCTTTAACAGGTCTAGGCTGCTGTTCAGGCTGCTCTACCACTTGGACCATATGATCTATCAGAACCAATGGTACTTGAGGTGTCAGTGATAGATAAAGATGCTGTTTGGAGCCTCTGGCAGGCACCTGGAGGTGAATCACAGCAAAGATCTTTGGGATTTTGGAGCTAAGCTTTACCATCATCTGAGGAACTATTCCCCCT
This sequence comes from Montemys delectorum, assembly GCA_019843815.1. Taxonomy (NCBI): domain Eukaryota; kingdom Metazoa; phylum Chordata; class Mammalia; order Rodentia; family Muridae; genus Montemys; species Montemys delectorum. The sequence goes on from JADRCD010122371.1 coordinate 12,051, forward strand.
TTGAAAAACAGCTCTTGGCCTGCTATTGTGCCTTTGTGGAAACTGAACATTTGACAATAGGACACCAAGTTACCATGTGACCGGAACTACCCATCATGATCTGGGTACTATCAGATCCTCCAAAATATAAAGTAAGACGTGCACAGCAGCAGTCTATTATCAAATGGAAGTGGTATATATGTGATCAGGTCAGAGCAGGTCCTGAAGGCACAAGTAAGTTACATGAAGAAGTTGCTCAAATGTCTATGGTTTCTACTCCTGTTACAATGTCATCTACTGCCAAGCATGTGCCTATAACCTCATGGGGTGTTCCCTATGATTGACTGACTAAAGAAGAGAAGACTGGGACCTGGTTTATTGATAGCTCTGCATGTTTATGCCAGTACCACCCACAAGTGGGCAGCTGCAGAATTACAACCCTTTTTTGGGACAACCCTGAAAGATACAGGTGAAGGAAAGTTTTCACATTGGGCAGAACTTTGGGCAGTATACACGGTATTACAGTTTGTTTGGAAGGAGAAATGGCCAGATATATGATTGTTCAGTGACTCATGGGCTGTAGCCAATGGATTGGCTGGATGGTCAGGGACCTGGAAAGATCACAATTGTAAAATTGGTGAGAAAGACATCTGCAGAAGTAGTATGTGAATAGATCTTTCCAAATGGGCAAAGGATGTGAAGATATTTGTGTCTTTTGTAAATGCACATCAAAAGATGAGTTCAGCTGAGGAGGAGTTTAATAATAAAGTGGATAGGATTACTGTTTCTGTGGACAGTCAGCCTCTTTTCCCAACCATCCCTGTCATTGCACAATGGGTACATGAACAAAGTAGTTTTGGTGGCTGAGATGGAGGTTATGCTTGGGTTCAACAACACAGACTTCCACTCACCACCCTGACCTGGCTACAGGTGCTGCAGAATGCCAGGTCTGCCAACAGCAGAAACCAGCACTGAACCCCAGAAATGGCACCATCCCTTGAGGTGACCAGCCAGCAACCCAATGATAGGTTGACTACATTGGACCACTTCTTCCATGGAAAGGGCTACATTTTGTTCTTACTGGAGTATATACTTATTCTGCTTATAGATTTGCCTTTCCTTCATGTAATGCTTCTGCCAAAACCACCATCTGTGGACTCACAGAATGCCTTTTCTTTCATCGTGGTACTCCACACTATATTGCTTCTGACCAAGGAACGTGTTTTATAGCCAGAGAAGCATGACAATGAAAGACCACCAGAGCTGGGGAGACCCTCACTCAACTCTTGGGATGATACAACCACCCAGTAACTCACAAGAGACCTATCTTGATGCAACAGCATAAGGTTTATTCAGGGGGAGGAAGGGAAGCCAGATCTGGGGTCAAACACATAGCCTAGCAGGCCAGAGGAGTTCGACCCTGAGCACAAAGAGTAAGGGGTATTTAAAGGGAAAAACTACAAACTAGGGGGAGTGAGGGGGAATTCCAATCCAAGGTATTCAGTCAATTAGGGAGGGGAACATATTCATTTTAGGAATGTAATCTTCATCTACCGGTCAGCAGAGTGGAAAGCCTCATGAACTAGTTGACCTTCATTCCTAGTTCTGCCCTCACTGTGGATCAGTCAGGAGGGGCAGGTCTCAAGAACCAGAGCCCTGAGGCTCTGAGTTAGCCAAGTTCCTGGGACCCAGAGCTCTGAACCAGCTGACTTGCATTCTTAGTTCTGCTCAGTCTGCTAGGGGTCATAAAAACTTATTTTATACCTTTCATACTTTTCAACAGTAGACCTATGACAATGGAATCCTGAAGCAGCTGGTCTGATAGAAAGATGGAATGGTCTTCTGAAGACACAGTTATAGTGCCAATTAGGTAGCAACAGCATGGAAGGCTGGGGCAGAGTTCTTCAGAAGACAGTATATACTTTTGTAGAAACCAAGTTCTGGGAATGTAGAAACCAAAATCTGGGAATATAGGAACATTTGACTGTTTTTGCTGGAATAAGTTCTGGGAAAGTGAAAAAAAAATTCTAGTGGTCAGGATGTTGAGTCAGAATGAGAATGACTAGGCTAAGACCAGCCAAAACAAAAATAACTGATAGTCAGATTGACCCAAGATTAGCTATTCTCAGAATAACTCCCCCAACCCTACCCCATGATGAATTCTGAGATAAAACACAAACTGTCACCATGGCCTTATCATCAAAAATTCCCAGACCACTTTCCAACTCAGCCCTTTCCCAGGATTTTCCAAGGCCATTTGCAGAGTTGGATAAGGAAGTAAGAAGTCGGCTGACTAAGCCAAGAATAGCCCCCCTGGACCCCGCCCAACAAGCCAACCAATGCCTGAAGAGATCCTTTGTCCTGTGTTACACCAATCAGAATAAGTCAGCTAGCCCTGTTGCCTAAATCTGACCTCTGCAAGGTATAAAAATTGCGTGCTTCTTGAGTTCGAGGTTGACTTTCTCTGGGAGTCTGAGCAACCCCATGTGCATCAGATCAATAAACCTCTTGCTTTTGCATTAATCTGTTGTTAAGATATGTTCTGTGTCGTTGCACACTTAAGCTAAGATCTCTGAGGATCTTACACTTTGATTCATTGTCCTATACATGGTACAGTTTTTATCTTTGATCCAGCAAACAAAGGATCTTGGAAACCTGGATCTTGGCATGGAGATCTTGAGGCATAGTGGATATGAATCCCTGAAGATTAAGACAAGGAAATATCTGAGTTCAAGATCATCTGGGATTAAAGGTGTGGTGGCACACACATTTAATCTCGGTCACATTTTCTGCTGGAGACCTTTATAAGGAAAATGGAAGAAGGAAGATTTACTCTCTCCTTCTCCTGCTTGTCTTGTGTGACTGAGCAACTGCTAGATCCTTGGACTTCCATTCACAGCTGCTGCTGACCATTGTTGGGAGTTGGACTACAGACTGTAAATCACCAACAAATTCCCTTATTATATAGAGACTACCAATAAGTTCCATGACTCTAGAGAACCCTGACTAATATACCCACACAATCACCACTCAACATAGATACAAAATTGACATTAGAGAAGTTACATGTTATATCTTCATTGGTTAAGTACTATTTAGTAACTATATTCTTATTTGAACATGACATAATGAAACTGGAACTCTAATAGCCTCTGATAAGGAAGTTCCCATAGTTCATTCATATTTGTGGTAATTTTTCCAGTGATGGTGGTATGTGGATGTTCTGCCAAGCTGTGATTACATAGGGAATTGGTAGAAGGTTTCTCTCCTGTGTGAATCCTCTGATGAGCCTTAATGTTGATCTTGTGGCTAAAGAACCTTTTCCATGTGCTGCATAAGAAAGATTTTTTGTATTTTGCATAACCTCCTGAAGTCTGAGGTCAGAGACACAATTGAACACTTTATGGCAAGTGGGACAGACGTGCCCTCCTGTGTGTTCTCTGGTGGGATTAATGGTTACATGAATATTTGAAAGTCTTAGGACTTTTATCACATTTGTATGTTTTGAGGTCTCTATGTAACCTCCCTTGATGACTTTCGCATGTAAAGTTTGAATCATGATTTAGGCAAAAAAGGATAGGCTGAGAGGTAGGCTGCTGTGTCCTGGAGAGGAATCCAGGTACCTCCCTAGGGTACCTTCAGCAAAAGGTGCTCCCAGTAAAAGGTGCTTCAGAAGCGAGTTTACTACATTTATGGGAATATTACTCCCACTACTTACTTGGGTAGACTTTCTGGAAGTGTTACAGTAATCTTCTCTGTCTTTAGAAATGTCTGTCCTGAAGAAAATCCCTGGTTGTGCCTCTATGAAGACATCTCCAGAAGTAGGAGCACTCAGGAAATCTACCTGATTGATAACTGGAGTTTCCTTGACTTCCTCTTCTGTTACCCCCATGAAATCCACAGGAAATTCCTCCCTCTTCAGGCTCAACATACTGTTCTTTCTGGATATTAAGAAAGGGATGCATCTCATTTCCAGAACAACTGTCACTGATGTTTACTTCTGTAGCATTCAAGGAAGAATTGCAGCTATTTTCACTGTTTTTTTTTTTTTTTTTTTTTTTTTTTTTAATCCTCACTCACTCCCTGGAGAGCCCATTGACCGACTGAGCTGGCCTTGTCAGGTTTCCTCACAAATAATACTTTATTGTAGTTCTACACAAATTATTCCAAAGAAGAAAAATGGACAGAACAGTAGATGTAAAGTAGAAAGAAATTTGACTCAATAGGGAGGAAATCCTGGGTCAAGGATAGGTAAACCTACCGTAAGAACACCACAAGGTTATCTCTTCCTCCCTTGGAAAAGGTGAAGATATTTTTATTATTTTTAAATTTTAATTTTCATCCTTGTGTCTCATTCTATAGTACCAGATAATAATACTTCCATAAGAAAATTATTTAAAATGAATGAGCAGCAATATTAAATTCACAGGCAAGGAACTATATATCTATAAACACACATGGACAGTTCCCAAACTACTGTTTCATTTAGAGCTCACAAATCAGCCATTTGATCAGAACTGGTGTTCAAAGAAAATGCTCAATCATTGATCTCTCCCAATAATTGAGATGAGGATTCTCTCAAGCCCACAAAAATAAACACACAATAGACACACACACAAACCTAGGGATTCATTCACACTCACATACTCAGGGACCATAAAGAAGGATATAGTTGTATCAGACCTTCTTTGCCTGGGTAGATCAGCTTACCATCTTCTCATTACTACTCAAAGTAATAGAAGTACAGTCAGGAGGATCTCCAGTCCCAGCAGAACCTAGTAACCTACAAACTCCAAGGTCAGTATTGCCTAGGAGAAGAGATAATGCCAGAGCAGCAAATACAAGTAATGAAACAAAATAAGGGTAGAGATCTTTTTCTGTTGATTGAATCACAGATGAAATCCTAACAAAGCCCTAGCTCTGCATCTTTAATGTAGTGCTTGATGACTACCTTAAGTTTTCATCCTCTGGAAGGAAAATACATCCTAAGGAAACATTGTCAGTCACTTTAGTGAGAGTGCTACATTGGAAAAGAATGCCAAGACTGGCATTTATCTCCCCTGACTTCTGATCCACTCTTCTCACAGAGTTCTCATTCCAAACTCACTAAAATTTCTTGGTTTTCAGAGAGATTTTGATCCTATGTGCTTCAGTGAACTCTGTAGAATCCTTGACAGTAGAGTCACACAGAGGGCAGGAAGAACCCAAAAGATATCTGCAGTAAATATAGTAAAGATGGAAGCTGAGAGGAGTTTATCTCTTTCAGTTGACAGGAGCATGTATTCACTTTTTTGAAAACATGGACATTATATGAACACTGTAATCTAGGGGGAAATCAAAATGTGTGTTATTCTCTCCCTTTCCCTTTCTCTCTCCTCTTCCCTCCTTCCATATCTCCCTCTGTCTCTGTCTCTGTCTCTGTCTCTGTATCTCTCTCTCTCTCTCTCTCTCTCTCTCTCTCTCTCTCTCTCTCTCTCTCTCTCTCTCTCTCTCTCTCTTTCTCATCTGCATTGTTTTTCTAATGGCTGTATGGTAGTTGAGTCTCCTTACAATCTCAGTAAGTTCTTCACAATGATCTTCTACTACCATCCTATGGCTTCCAACTCCAAAATGATGAGGTCCCAGAGCTTCACTATTTCCAGCATTCTTTTTTGTCTGTCTCAGTTTTGTTTTGTTTTGTTTCCTTTTGAAATATTGTCTGCCCCATGTATGCCTAGCCATAATGTATTCCCAAGCCCAAAACACCACCAAAGAACCAATTCCAATGCAATCACACTAGGGTCTTTATTTAAAAGCTAGAGCTTGGGCCACTTGCAGTCCAGCACTCTCATTAGAACATCTTTTTATAGGAAATGATAAGCAAGCAAGGAGTTTACTTGACTGGTACACATCTGATTGTGGGCTGATTATGGCATTTTGTTGCCCTTTAACATAATTAGCTAGTGCTGGCAGCAAAACCATAAACTTAACTTTTTCTTTTCTCCTGATTAGTGGTTGTGAGGAAGTGAAGTGCCACAGTAGCAGGCTTGTAACCTGGAAGTACAGATTTGTTGGGTAGTAACCTGGAAACTGGTGCTAGGTTCCTGATTGTTCCTTAACTTCAAGGGACACAATTCAACCGAACAATTAGAAGACTTGAATGAGGTTAGTGACTATAATCCCTGCCATATCTTTAATCCCAGAAATCAGAAAAGAGAAGCAGAAGTATCTCTATCAGTTCCTTATTTCTGTATTTAGAAGACTTTAGACTTCAGTAGTTATAATTACGGAGTTTCCAGACTTCTTTGCTGTGATATCATTTAAGGTTCTGTGTTTTTGTGCTGAGCTCAGTACAACCTCCATAAGAAATCTTGGCCTTTGATGGTAAAACATCAACATGTGAATTTAGGGATCACAATTGAACCTGCCAATTAGCATGATTGGAAAAAGCCATTCAAAAAGGCAAACAATTTAATTCAAGCACTCAGAGGTAGAGGAAAGTCAGTCTCAACTTCAAATAGAGTTAAGTATAGCTAGGGTAGCATAAACAATTACCAGTACTCTCCGAGGCCACACACTTTCAATCATAAGTTCTGTAGATGGTCTCCTTGTCCCAATTAACCCTATCGTCAGTCTCAGGGCAGGGCCTGTGCACTAAAAAAGTCCCAGCAGATAAATGTCACCTCGGCAGCAGCGACCTAAGTGTAGATCACTCAGACAGCAGCAAATACCTGTTTCCACCAACAAATATATGGTGAGCTTGCAGAATGGGCTTAAATTAATCTCTTGTATGCACCCTGATGTCTTACAAAATAATTCCTGTGTGCTGGTCCATTAACCCACTGGCTCCTATACCATACTGACTCCTCCTTTCTAAATAAAATAGAAGGTAAAAACCATATAAAAAGACAACCAGTAACCATGACCCTAGCAGTTCTTCTGGGGCTTGATGTAGTGGCGAGTCCCTGATGGGCCCATTAACAATCCTGTTCCTTTTGCTGTCCTTTAAATCTTGCATCCTGAATAGGCAGGTAAAATTTATCAAAAAAAAAAAAAAATTAGTACGGTTCAAGTGCTCATACTCCGTCAACAATATGAAGTCTTAAAATGATCAGAATCAGATGTTCTAAGATTAGAACTAGTTCCAATAGAAGAGGAGGGAATGTAAGATTAAGTTTTCAAACTGTAATGTGGAAATTTAGCCATTAGTTAAACTCAGTGGGAGACCGGCTCCCAGAACTTCAAAACAATGAGAGACCAGTAGTTCCCAGAACCCAGAAACAAGGGAACTAAGAAGACCTGTCCTGAAAACCCAGAGACAACCTGCCCCCAAACCATTACCAGGTGGCTAGCCCACCCCTGGACCCTAGCACTAGCCAGCACCAATCAGAAAACCTTCCCCTTACCCCAGTCTTCCCTTTTGCCCCAGCAACTGCACAGGAATAAAAAGCTGCCTAAGACCTTGCTCAGGGCCAGTCCTCTACCCTTGTGAGGAATATGAGTCTTGCCCCAGCTAGCTGGAATAAAAAACCTCTTGCAGATTGCATCAAGTCCATGTCTTGGTGGTGTGTGGGGTCGTCACTCCCGGAATTTGAGTGTGGGCATCCCTCAGGGAATCTCACACCTTCACTCCCTGTGCCTGCAAAATCCACACTTGATCCATGAATCCCACTTTTCTCCCTCGCTGAGTCATCATAACAACTAGCATTTTATTGACCAGTTGAATTCCAGTGCAATATTCAAATAGCATCATTTGGTGGGTATGTGGATTTGCACTTCGCAGACAACTACAGATTGAGAAACCAATATTTTGCATTAGAATACAAACAGCATCAGAAAAACCCATTTTTAACTCATACTAAGAAGTAGAATTGATGGATAAAATAGCAATTCTTCTTTTGCATGAAAAGGTATTTTACATGCACAGAGATTGGAAAACATGAGAACTTCCCTCAGAAAAGTATTTGTAATGGCAACAAAATTGATAAATCACAAAATTTAGTCTTAACAAAAGCATTGCTTTCAAGAGAGAAATTATTACAATGTAAAATGTATTCTATACAGCAAAGAAGAATGAACATATAGTCCCTGTTCTTAAAGTAAAATATCAGGGACCCAAATATGGCACTTTTCATGTTTTGTTCTATTCTGCTCCCATTGATTCCTCAACAACTCACCTTTCCACCTTTTTTGACCTCGACTCTGATTTCATAGACCATAACCACTTTTCTTGACATGAAATACATATGGACATTGTGATGCACATCCTTCTTTGAGACAGGATATTTTTCAAGTGTATGTCTGAGCTCTCAGAATCTGAACCACCAACCAAAGAACATATATGACCTGGACCTAGACCTTCCTGCCTATATGTAGCAAATATGCAGGTTGGTCTACATGTGGGTACCAGAAATCTGGAATGGGGCATATCTCAAAAGCTCTTACCTGTACAAGGGAAATGTTCTTCTAACTGGGCTGCCCTGTCAGGCTTCAGTGGGAGAATGAGTGCCTAGCCTTTCAGAGACTTGAAGTGTCATTATGAGGGGCATACACAGGGGAGTCCCCAATGGCTCAGATGGGAAGGAGATGGGGGATGAATGAAAGATTTTAGGACAGGAGACTGGGAGGGGAGCAGCGAGCAGGATGTAAAGTGAATAAATAAAAAATAAATAAATTAAAAAAGGGAAATCTTACACACACACACACACACACACACACACAATCTTTGAAAATACATCTGGTTCATGAAATTTTCATGATTTTATTTTCCTTTACAGATTAACAAAACTCTGTTGTGTATTGATATTATTCTTGTGTAATGAATATCTTTTTTCAGCTGTTAAAATAAAATATGTCAAACTAAATAAAAATGGATGTGCAGCTTCTATATGGTAGGACATACAGTCCCTTGGATATATGCCCAGAAAATATATAGCTGGGTTATATTATAATCCTATTTTTAATTTAGTGGGAAATCTTTGTATTTATTTGTATTATGAAGGAAGAACTTAACCACTTACAATAAAAGAATGAGGATTCCTTCTTTTCACAACATTGTCTTCTTTTATTGGGGTCTATACTCTTGATATTAATAATTCTTAGAGGAGCAATGTAGTCTTAAACTACTTGTGATTTTCATTTCCTCCATAAGTAATTATGTTTATAATTTAAGAAACCATTTACTGTGCATTATTGCCTTGTTTCTAAACATACCCTTGCTCATTTGATTAACTGTGAACGGATTGTTTAATCTGTATTTCCCATTATATATTCAATGTTTAAAGCTCCTGAGTGAAATACATAAATCAAAAGTTTTCTCCCATTCTGTAGGTTTTATCTACTCTTTGCTGATAGTTTCCTTTAATGTGCAGAAAGCTTTTAATTTCCCCTAGTTCACTAGTTAATTCTTGGTGTATTACAAGTTCTCTTAGTGTCGTTGCTTCTACTTATATCTTGTATTTCTAACATTCCACTTTGAGAGTTTTAGTTTTTGATTTAGAGTAATTTGAAATTAATATTTGTGTATGGAGAGGGGATATAGATATAATCCCATTGTGCAAGTTGATATCCATTGTACACAATGTCATTCAGATTGTCTGAAGATCTGATGACAGGGTGACAACAACCAAGCAAGAAGTGATTGATTCTTCCTGAAATTCCTACTGAATACTGCCGAGAATCAGAATGGCATTGGTCTGGAATGTACAACTCCTCTTTTATGCTTTCTAACTCAACACTGGTCATTCCCTATGTAGCTTTGTACCCTCTCAGGTCCCCAGATCATTATACAGCATTTCTTTTTGTTTTGTTTTGCTTTGTTTTTCTTTTTGTTTTGTTTTGTTTTGAACAGGCAAGTGTCTATTAAGCAATGTGAGACCTCTTACCCACATCAATCATTTTTCATTTAAAGCTCATGAAACTTCTATATATACATATATATGTATATATAGTATATATATATATGTATATATAGTATATATATGTATATGTATATGCATATATATGTATATATACATATATACACATATATATCACTTAAATTTTCTTTTTTTAACTTTTATTGCATTATGAAGAGAAAAGTTACATGATTTCAATTTATCCTAATTTATTAACATTGAAAAACTTTTTAAATAAATATAATTAAATCACATTTTTGTTTCCCAACTCCTCCCCGAGACCCCCTTCAATACCTACAATATCTTTTTTGTCATATTCCTAAAAATTTATAAAATATTATAACAATAAAATGAGTATTATAAAAGTTGTTTGATATACAATAACAATCAATTTAACAGTCTTATGTAGATGCTTGTCTACAGCAATACTGAAAATACATAGGTTTTTCTCAATATAAATTTTAAATAACTCCAAACATATTAACTGTACATTTCAAAATAATACATCACTACTAGTATTTTCTTAAATGAACATAAATATATAAATTCTTTTTGTTTGTTTGTTTTGTACTTAGGGGAGTTAAAATCTTTGCTCTTACTGTGGTACAAGCCCAAAATAAGAACAATTTTTAGACATTGGATTTCATTGTAATAAGGCTGTACTTCAATCACCTTCAAATCACTGAAGGATTTTACCTCCATCGTAGCTAAGCTGAGAATTGACAGTTTTGCTGCACCAAGAAATGAATTGTAGGCACGATTTTTGAATACAGACTTCCTGTTATGGTCAAAGCTATTTGACTTGAGTGAGTGACTTTATTCTCAGCCCACAGAGAGCAGGTTATATTCATTTAAGAAATGGTGTAGGTATTGAGATGGTCTATCCACAAAGTTATTCACTAACTCTTTCAGTGAACAATGGTTCTGCTTGGAGAGTGGCACAGACATTATGTGATGGTAAGAATTTGGTTTATTAGCTGTGATAATTTGGAAAAGCATTCATCTCAGAGAAAGAGTAACTTATAAAGTCCTCTTCTTCAAACTTGATACAAGAGTTACAAACATCAAGCAAAGCATTCAGTCTCACTCTCTGTTGTTCTGTTATGAGCCACTTCCCTAGTTAATCGTCTATGTTTCTTTTGGGTATATAAATACTTTTGAAATATATAAGCTGTTCTGAAAACCATAGTATAGTGTAAAGACATAAAATAAATAATACTACTAATAGAGAGGCTAAGATAGGAGAAGCAAGATTTCAAGACCCTTATGTTGTACATAGCCAGACACTGTTATGAACAAACAAGCTGAAAGTGTATATAGATTGTATAATATTGAACCTATTTCTCCAATTACCAATTTAGAGAGATCATTGGATGATAATCAACAAATTTCTAATTCCTCATATTTTTGGATGTGAATAGCTTAGGATATGTTGGTAATATTAATTTTAATATTAAGGAAAAGTAATTGGCACTTCTGTTGTTTTTGTTGCAAGAGGTGGAATTAGGTTTGTGTGGGTTAGTTGAAAGATTACTTTCTTGCTTCTTCTAGGGTAAAGTGTTGCTCCTTATGTTTTCCATCCATTATCCTTTGTAGGTCTGGGTTTGGGGAAAGATATTGTGTAAATTTTGTTTTGTCATGGAATATCTTGCTTTCTCTATGTATAGTAGTTGAGAGTTTTGCTGGGTATAGTAGCCTGGGCTGGCATTTGTGTTCTTTATACAGCATTTCTTATTGTGATGAGGAAAAGTTGATGACACAGCAAGTGGAAGATTCAGCAACACATTAGGATCTTGGTAACTATTTTTCAATATTGTTGATGAAAAACAATAGTTTTATAGGCTATCAAACATTTCACTTTCTTCTGGAGTCTATACTCCCTTTCTTTTCCTGCATATACAAAGCTGCATTAAATCCAGCTTTTATTTATGTTCATTTGTTTTAACTAACCTCTCTTTATTCTGGATGAAATCATCTCTCATTGCAACTATCATTTCTTTCTCCTCATTTTAGTTTGTTAATTATTGCTGAATTTGAGCCCATTTCTGCCCATATATTGGGCATTTATGACTGTTTATAGGAAACGTATTCAGATTCAGGATCCACTTCCAGTTATTTTGTATTTTATATTTTTACAAATTTAGTTGTAGATATTTTTTAAGGAAGGAAGATAAGTGAACGGTTAAGAATTCATACTTCTATTACCTTGTATCTATGTTAGTTTCTAGCTCCTACTAGTTGTTCACAGCTGTCTACAAATCTAACTGTAGATGACAAGCCTCTGGCCTCTGGCAATAACACTCATATGTAAACTCCAACACATACCATGAATTAAAAATAGGGTAAATCTTAAAATAAATTATTTTTTCTTCACTCTTGGAACTGTGATTTTCAAACATTTCTGTCATTTCTCTTGATTTATTTGAAATGTTTTATGGTATTTTACAGATAATAATTTTTTATCATTCAGTATTTGAAAACTGCATGCAATTCATTAAATTTATTCAAGAGAAAAAATAAATATTAATCTAATTTTTTGTTTATGCATTTTTATAGTGGGTTTGTCTGTGTATAGGCCTAAAATTCTTGAAACTGCCTCCATAGACCAGAGTAAGAGTAAATTCAGAGATATATGTGTATTTGTCTTTTGATGCCTAAAATTAAAAATGCCTACTACCACATCTAATAAAAATATTTAACAATATTAAACTTAAGTAAACATATCCAATTTTCAACATTCCATGGAAACAATAGAGGACACCTAATTTATTTATAAAGAAAACACATTTAAATGTTTTCTTTTAGTAAAAGAGCTATATAATAACAAGTCCTGTGATGAATGTACTAAATTCATGAAATAATGCAGAAAATTAGAATGAGCTCTACTTCAAGACTCAGTTATAACACCCTAGCCATATATTCAAATCTTCCATTCTACCAAAAGGATATTTGCTCAACTATGTTCATAAAAGCTGTATTCTTAATAGCCAGAAGATGGAAAGAACCCATATGTCTCTCAACCAATAAATAGGTACAGAAAATGTGGTTCATTTACAGAATAGAATACTACTCAGCTATTAAGAATGTGGACATCATAAGTTTTGCAGGCAACTGGATGGAACTAGAAAATGTCATCCTGGGTGAGCTAACTCTGATCCTACAGGACTTGCAAGGTATGAACTCACTAATAAGTGAATATTAGTCAAAGAATTACAGAATGCATAGGATACAATCCACAGAACTCAAGAAGGTTAAAAAGCAGAAGGGTGCAAATGAGTATGTTTTAATTGGACTTGGGAGGGGGAAGAATGCAATCACTGGAGGCAGAGGGAAGAAGGGACCTTGTGGGAGAGGGAAGGGAGAGGGGAAAAGAGCACATGATCAGGTATGGGGCAGGGAGATAGAAGATAGAAGCACTGCGGGAAGAAAATGAATGGAAATATGCAACCCCCTAGAATGTACCAAATAGCTAGGAGGTGAGGTACTGTCAGAACTCAAAGGGAGGGAAATTAGATGAAATGCCCAAGAGTGGGGAGAGGGAACTTGTAGAGTCTACCTCCGTTACAAGGAAGGGAATTAAGTGGAGTGATGGGGTTGCCACCCACAGTCAAAAACTCTGACCCAGAATTGTTCTTGTCTAAAAGAGCCTGAGGGAAGGTGTTCCAGTGACCTGACAAACTTGGGGTCCATCTCAAGGGGAGGCTCCACAGCCTGACAATATTACTGATGCAATGGTGTGCTTACAGATGGGAGCCTAGCATGGTTGCCCTTTGAGAGACCTAACATTCACCTGACTGAGACAGATGCAGATATTTACACTCAATCACTGGACTTAAGTCAGGGACCCTTGTGGTTGAATCAGAGAAAGGATAGAAGGAGCTTAGGAGGAGGGAGACCCATAGAAAGACCAGCAGTCTCAACTAACCCTGAGCTCTAAACCTCTCAGATGCTGAGCCACCAACCAGGCAGCATACTTGAGCTGGTCTGAGGCCCTGGACACATATATAGAATAGGACTGCCTAGTCTGGTCTCAGTGGGAGAAGAGGAGTCTAACCCTTGAAAGATTTGAGGCCCCAGGGTGTTAGGATGCATGGTAGGAGGTGATGAGGACATCCTCTTGTAGACTGGGGAGGAGGACTAGGATAAGGGAAAGGGAGAACACTGACTGGACTGTAAAAATATAAAAGTAATAAAAAAATTAAAAATCAACTTTTTAGTGAAAGATATATTTTAAGGTCAAAATGGTTCAGGTTCCTAATGCAAAATGAATAATTTGTTATCAGTAGAAAATAAATTATTATTATTATTATTATCAAAAATTAGCATCTTCACCTCTCACAGGCTCTCTTCATGATTCCAAGCTTCAAATTGTTTGCATGATCCGATCAGTCCTGGGCTATCAACTGCAACTGGGGCTGTACTTTCAGCAGTGGCCTTCCATGGCCTCTCACAGTGCCAAGCCTCAGTTGCTCTTCATGACCCCTTCATGCATTCAAAACCAGTACCACCTGGGGGACTCTTATACATCAAGTACAGCTGTAGCATGAGGTACAACCTCAGCTATCTCTGGAACACAAAACACTTCCCAGAAAATGTCACCTCAGTGATGCTGATCACCACTGATTCCTTAGCTCCTTCTAACCAGCATCAGTTATAGCTTCAGTCTCCTATTCTCTTGAATATAAAGTTAGAAACACATGGCCAAAGCTGCCCTGTTCAGCTGCTTGCAACAGCTTGATCATGGTCCTCTTGTTCTACTACATTATCGTTAGCTTCTTCTTTTCCAACTTTTTCAATGCCTAAGGTTGGCTGTCCTGTATCTTGCTCTGTAGATTAATCTTGAACTCAGATGCCTGACTCCTGGGATTAAAGGTGTATGCCTCCACAGCTGGATTTAAGCTTTTCTTTACCTCGAACATGCTCTGTCTCAGGCTGGCATTCTTCAGCTATGTGATTGGCTTTGTTTCCTGGGATTAAAGGTGTGTGCCACCATGTCTGGATCAAAATTTAGTTGGGTAGGTTCTTGCCCCAAGGACACTACTCCCTTAGTTCAATTTAATATCATGAGCACATGATTCAGCTCCATTTCACTTCCTGCTGCCCCTTTAATACTCAAATGATATATTTTACATTTTTTCCTTTATCAGCTTACCATACTTCTTTAAAATGTTCTTCATGAAACTTAACTAGAAAAAAAAGTCTATGATGGGCATCTCTGATTCTTCCTTTATCAATTCAACTAACCTGAGCATCTTTACCTTAGCCTCAGGAAGGCTCTTTAAACAAGGGCAAAATTAGCCCCATTCTTCCCCAAAATACCATAAAAATACTCTCTAGGCCACATATTGAAAATCTCCACTGAAACCTTGAGCCAGATCTGCATAATTCAAAGCACTCTCAGTAACAATGTCTTCCATATTCCTACTACTATAGCCCATTTTGCCCCATTTAAAGCATTTCATTGCCTTCCAAATCAAAAGTCCCCATATCCACATTCTTCCAGTTAATAAATAAACAACTAAAAATAAATAAATAAATAAATAAATAAATAAATAAATAAACATGATCAGGAATATATCAGCAATATCCCACTCCTGGTGCTAACTTCTGTCTTAGGGTTTTACTGCTGTAAACAGACACCATGACTGACCAAGGCAAGTCTTACAAAGACATGATGGAGGTGCTGTGACTGGATACCTGAGGTAGCTCCCAGGTACATTGGGATAATGGTAGTCCATATCCTAGGCTTCGCTGTGCTAGATTGAGTTTGACTAGTATCAGGGGGCTTCCTATCATTCTGTAGTCATTTAGGTGGTATGGCTGCTGTCTGCTGTCTGCTGGCTGCTGGCTTCTGGCTGCTGGCTGCTGGCTACTGGCTGCTGGCCATAGTCTGGGTAGGCAGCCTGGATGATGTATGAAGACTGAGCTGTATAAAAGGCCTGTTTTTTGGTGACTATACCATTGTTGGTGTCATAAGCACCTGTGCTATTCCTTGGGCAGGCTGGCTGCATGCCTGGGGCACAGTTGGAGCTGTATGTCCAGTGGGAGGTTGTCCACAAAAAGTTGTGCATGCAGTCTGCCCATAGGTGACAGTGGTCTGAGGCTGGGTATAGCAGACATCAGTAGGCTGTCTATAGGTTCCCTAGCTTTATTACCCATATGCCTGGGTCGTCTGTATATAACCTTGAGTAGGCTGAGCTGAGTAGGCACTGTAACCCTGTTGGGCTGCAGCTTGGCTACAGTCACTGTAATCTGTGGAATCCATTTCTCTCCTTTCTCCCTGTTCTCCAAAAGTTAGTTTCCTCTCACATTTCCCCATGGTTGTGAAATTTTAAAACCAGAGGAAATATGTGTTCTCCAATTGCTGACTCACAGTTTGAAAAACATTGATTTTCAGCAAGCCTCACCCTACAGATCAGGCTAGGAATCAATTACAGGGTTCCTCAAAGTCACTGTCAATAATGAATATCTTAATTTTTTTAAATGGTAATAGCTTGAATATACATTTTTAAAAATCATTTTATTCATTTACATTTCAAATGATATTTCCTTTCTAGTTTATCCCTCTAGCAACCCCCATCCTATCCCCTCTCATCCACCTCACCTTGCCTCTATGAGATTACTCCTCCACCCATTCACCCCCCCACCTCACCCCTCTAGCTTCTCCCTACACTGGGGCATCAAGCCTCTTTCCCCTTCCATTGATGTCAGATAAGGCCATCCTCTGCTACATATGTATATGGAGTCCTGGCTCCCTCCATGTGTACACTATGGTTGGTGGTTCAGTCCCTGGAAACTCTGGTTTGTCCAGGTAGAGGGAAATTCTGGAAGATGCTGAGGAAAAGATCTACCCTATAGGAAGACTATCAATCTCAACTAACCAGGACCCATGAGATCTCTCAAACACTGAGCGACAAACCAGGCACAATAAACGTGCTGGTCCCAGGGCCCTGACACATATTCAGCAAAGGACTGACTAGTCTGTCTTCAGGGGGAGAAGAGGCACCCAACCCTTAAGAGACTTGAGGCCTCAGGGAAGAGGGAGGTCTGGCAGGAGGTGGTGGGGACATCTTCCTGGAGACATGAGGAGTAGGACTGTGATAAGGAACAATGTGAGGGCTGACAAGGATTGGAGCAATGAATGGACTGTAAAAATTAAAAGTTATAAAAAAATTAAAAATCAACTTTCTAATGAAAGTATATATTTTAAGGTCAAAATGATTCATTTCTAATGTAAAATAAAATTTATTCTGTGGAGATAAATTTATATATAACAATGTTAATATAAAATTCTCAACACATAATCAACAATGATACATGTGTATACATACATATAAGTATATTCAAACATGCATACATATATGTATTTCTACATAAATACTCTCAAAAACTCAAACTACAATCTAAGAACTGATAATGTTGAAACCATTAGAACAGAAAATCAATCAACATCACTAGGAAAAGAAAGACCACAGACCATGCCATATCCAGACAGGTTAGAAAGCTAAATACTGTGGACTGGGTCCACAAAAGGTTTGTTAAATATAAAATCCTCAGTGAGGAAATGCATAACTTGTGTTGGTATTTATGCCAGCGGATGAAATTCTATACAATGAAAACTGCAGCCTTCTGATTGCTTGATGATTACCAGTTACATCAGGGCAAAGTCATAATTTACCCTCAATGTTTTTACATGATATGAGAACTTAGCTAACTCATGGGAATTACAGGCACATACATAGATCCCAAGAACTCATTCAGCCTATGCCTGTTGTCATAAACTCTGCACAGAATCCTGTTTCTCAACATCACTCTTATTCCACTTCACATTCTTGACATTAGTTTTTTGGAAGTTATTCATGGAGAAAGATTTGCTTTTGTCAGCTATTTTTCATCATGTGAGGCAAGCACATAAAACATGCTCCGTGAACCAAGTGCTTAGATGCCTTGAAACCAGAGCCATGCAGAGTGTTGGGGGAACCGTAATTGAACAGGTAGGGGAGACTCCTCTGAACCACTGTGAGTGGGTGTTGATTTATTTATTTTTTATTCTATTTGGGAAGTCTTTCTACTAATGTAGAGAAATATTCTTGAACTGTAAGCAGTGCACATGTGGTGGGAGATGTCTGAAAGGGCAATGCATTTAACTTGCAAGCCTAAGACTTGGAATTGAAACCCCAACAAGTAGAAAAATGTCAGAGGGAGTGGCAGGCCTCTGTCAGAACCACTATAGACAATATAAGTGGAGACCAGAGAATGGTTGGAAACTCTAGTGCCGGAGATACTGGTGTATAAAGCTGCCAATTAGAAGGACTCTGTCTAAAAGCAAGAAATAACCCAAGAATTAACAGCAAAGTATTCTAAAAAGTCACACACAAACACACACACACACACACACACACACACACAGAAAAACTAAAAAAAAAAAAAAAAAAAAAAAAAAAAAAAGGTAGTCCACAAAGTGCATGTTGTATCTTCATTCATTGGGTAAATACAATTTAGTAGCTACATTCTTCTCTGTTTGCAGATGACATACTGAGGCTGAGCCCCTACCAACTCTGCTGAGTTGTTCCAAAGTATAGTCAGATTTGTGCTAATTCCTCAGGTGACGGTGGTATGTGGATGATTGGCGGAAGCTATGGTTACATAGGGAACAGGCATAAGGCTTTTCTCCTGTGTGAATCCTCTCATCAGCCTTCAGGTTGGTCTTGTGACTGAAGGAACTTTTGCATGTACTACATATAAAAGGCTTCTATGGCTTGTGTATGACGTCATGATTTTGGCGGTCAGAGACTCATTTGAATATTTTCTGACAGGTGATACAGACCAATCCCTTCTTATTCTGGTGAGATCTCTGGTGGGATGAAAGGTTACAGGCATATTTGAACCTCCTAGGACTTTCTTCACACTTGTATAGTTTGGGATTACTACAGAATCTCTTTTGATGACTTTCACATGGTGAGTTTATCTCATGATTCTTACAAAGAAGGACAGGCTCAGAGGTAGGGTGCTCTGGCCTGGAGAGGGACCCTGGGACCTCCTGATGGTATTTTTCAGAAAAAGATTCCCCGAGTGACTCCTGAAGGGATGTGGATGTTCCTTGACTTGGTCTTGTAGAATCCTGAGGAACCCCATAAGAAACATCTCCCACCTCAGGCTCAGGATGATACATTCTCTCGTTAGTGGAAAAGGAATCTGTCTTGTTCCTGGGAATATTATCAGCACCATTTACTTGAGTAGCATGCCTGAAAGTGTTATAGCAATCTTTCTTGTCTTCAGAGATGTTTGTTCTGGAGAAATATATTGGTTCTTCCTCCATGGGGACATCTGAAATAGTAGGAGCACTCAGAAACTCTAAATGATGACCAGAGTTACCTTGGCTTGCTCTTCTAACACCCTGAGGGAGTTGAAAAGAAACGCATCCCTTTTCATGCTCAGGGCACTGTTCTTTATGGATAAGAAGGGAGTTCATCTCATTTCCAGTACAGCTATCACCAACATTTACTTCAGTAACATTCCGAGAAGTATTGCATTCATTTTCACTGTTTTCTTGTCCTTTGGAAAGATGAAAATGTACCCACAAAAGGATCCCCTCAGAATATGCCTCTTTTTTTCCAGGTTACCTACTAACCTGTGCCTGCTATCTCTTGTGTGGTATCTATCTCTTATGTGGTGTCTACTGGCATCTTTACATTCTCTGGTGTTGGCCTTGTTGCAGATTGCTGTTGTTTCAAAATCTTGATGACTTTTTTTAATGGCATATTTTCAGAAAAGAGAACTTCCTGTCCTTGCATGGAGACATGGACCTGTAAACAAAGCCAGGCTCCCCTTATGCATGGGTTTATGGATTGCACACACCTACCCACAACATCTAGAACAGGAAGATTGGACTATGGATTAGCTCATTTGTCTAGACTTTATGTCTAATGATCTTTTTCTGGCACTCACAAATTCTGATGTCTAAAGTCACTATAGATACTGTGTTTTCAAATGTTGAGTCACTGTCCCTAGAGAAACACAAAGTTAGGTTCCTGTGAGCTCTGCCCAGCATAGTTCCTTTAATGAATCAACATATTGAAAGAGGATAAACCTTCCTTTAAATGGCCATCCTGTGTTTAACTTTACCTGATCTTGGTTTTTTTTTTT
>JADRCD010122373.1:0-18848 GCA_019843815.1 Montemys delectorum
AAGGGATTATTTCAATCTTCTTGTATCTGTGGAGACCTGATTTGTGATCAATTATATGGTCAATTTTGGAGAATGTACCATGAAGTGCTGAGAAGAAGGTATATCCTTTTGTTTTAAGATAAAAAGTTCTATAGATATCTGTTGGATCCATCTGTTTCATAACTTCTGTTAGTCTCACTGTGTCCTTGTTTAGTTTCTGTTTCCATGATCTGTCCATTGCAGAGAATGAGGTGTTGAAATTTCCCACTACTATTGTGTGCATTGTAATGTGTGCTTTGAGCTTTAGTAAAGTTTCTTTTATGAATGTAGATGCCCTTGCATTTGGAGCATAGAGGTTCAGAATTGAGAGTTCATCTTGGTAGATCATACCTTTGATGAATATAAAGTGTCCCTCCTTATCTTTTTTGATCACTTTAGGGTGAAAGTCGATTTTATTCGATATTAGAATGGCTACTCCAGCTTTTTTTGGGGACCATTGGCTTGGAGAATTGTTTTCCAGCTTTTTATTCTGAGGTAGTGTCTGTCTTTGTCACTGAGGTGGGTTTCCTGTATGCAGCAAAATGTTGGGTCCTGTTTACGTACCGAATCTGATAGTCTATGTCCTTTTATTGGTGAGTTGAGTCCATTGATGTTAATAGATATTAAGGAAAAGTAATTGTTGCTTCCTGTTAGTTTTTTAGTTACAGCTGGCATTCCGTTCATGTCTCTATCTTCTTTTAGTTTTGTTGGAAGATTACATTTTTGCTTTTTCAGTGATGTAGTTCCCCTCCTTGTGTTGGAGTTTTCCATTTAATACCCTTTGAAGGGCTGGATTTGAGGAAACATATTGTGTGAATTTGGTTTTGTCATGGAATATTTTGGTTTCTCTATCTATGGTGATTTAGAGTTTTGCTGGGTATAGTAGTCTAGGCTGGCATTTGTGTTCTCTTAGGGTCTGTATGACATCTGCCCAGGATCTTCTAGCTTTCATAGTCTCTGGTGAGAAGTCTGGTGTAATTCTGATAGGCCTGCCTTTATATGTTACTTGACCTTTTTCCCTTACTGCTTTTAGTATTCTTTCTTTGTTTAGTGCATTTGGTGTTTTGACTATTAAGTGGCGGGAAGAATTTCTTTTCTGGTCTAGTCTATTTGGAGTTCTATAGGCTTCTTGTATGTTCATGGGCATGTCTTTCTTTAGGTTAGGGAAGTTTTCTTCTATAATTTTGTTGAAGATATTTCCTGGACCTTTAAGTTGGAGGTCTTCACTCTCTTCTATACCTATTATCCTTAGGTTTGGTCTTCTCATTGTGTCCTGGATTTCCTGGATGTTTTGGGTTATGGTCTTTTTGCATTTTGCATTTTCATTGACTGTTCTGTCAGTGTTTTCCATGGTATCTTCTGCCCCTGAGATTCTCTCCTCTATCTCTTGTATTCTGTTGGTGATGCCTGCATCTATGTTTCCTGACTTTTTTCCTAAGATTTCTAACTCCAGGGTTGTCTCTTTTTGTGATTTCTTTATTGTTTCTACTTCCATTTTTAGGTCCTGAATGGTTTTACTCAGTTCCTCCACCTGTTTTTTTTTGTGTTTTTCTGCAATTCCTTAAGGGATTTTTGGGTTTGCTCTTTAGAGGCTTCTATTTTTTTGCTTGTGATCTCCTGTAATTGTTTATGGGATTTTTTTTTGTTTCCTCTTTAAGGACTTATACCTCTTTATCTGTTTTCTCCTGTATTTCTTTAAGGGAGTTATTCATGTCCTTCTTAAGTTTCTCTATCAGCATTGTGAGATATGTCTTTATATCCAAATCTTGCTTTTCTGGTGTTTTGGGACATCCAGGGCTTGCTGAGGTGGGAGTACTAGGTTCCAGTGAAGCCAAGCAGTCTTGGTTTCTGTTGGTAGGATTCTTGCGTTTGCCTTTCGCCATCTCTTGATCTCTGGTGTTAGGTGTTCTTGGTGTCTCTGACTAGAGCTTGACCTGTCCTTGCTGCCCTGCAACTCCCCTTTGACTTCTGAGTCCTGTGCCTCCCAGCTGGTCCCTCCTTAGAAACTCACCAGAGAGAAAATGGCGGATCTCACCTGAGTCCTTGGGCTGAAGTTCGTCCTGGAGGGAAGCCCTCCCCTAGCAGGGAGGGGGCAGAGATGGTCGCTGATCCAGCTCTGTCACTCAGAAGCTGAGAGGATCCTGTCCCTGCAGTCCTGCAACTCCCCTGTAATTCCTGAGGCCTATGCCTCCCGGATGGTCCCGCCTGATTCCTGAGGCTGAAGCCTGCCCTGGACCCAGGCCCTCCTCTAGCCAATTTTCCACTTTCAAAGACTCTAGCATATGATAATTGTACTTGCTAAGTTTGTGTGTCAACTTGACCCAAGCTAGAGAAAGGAGAGAAAATCTCAGCTGAGAAAATGTCTCCATGAGATCTAGCTGTAAGGTGTTTTCTCAAATAATGATCAATGGATGAGGGCCCAGCCCAGTGTGGGTGATGCCATCCCTGAACTGATGGTCCTGGGTTCTACGAGAAGCAGGCTGAACAAGCCATGGTAAGCAAGCTAATAAGCAGCATCCTCCATGACCTCTGCATCAGCTCCTTCCTGCAGGTTCCAGGCTTGTTTGATTTGCTTGAGTTTTTCTCCTGTCTTTATCCAATGATGGACTATGATCTGGAAATATAAGTATGTCTTTCTCCAATCATGGACTATGATCTGGAAGTATAAATATGATCATATAAATGTGAATAAATCCTTTGCTCTTCAGCTTGCTTTTTTGTCACAACAATGGAAGCTCTAAGATACTAACAATATTAAAAATTCTTATAACCTTGCTTCTTTTCTTTGCTTCATTATTATTTCTTTTATTCAATGGTCTTAGCAGTTCACATCTTAATCTGCTTTCCAAATATTGTGAATCAGCAAATATTCATATAATGAATGTTTTAGTCCCTGCATCCTATTCATTCAAGTGCTCTCCTCTGCCTATGTTTCTAAATATATAAATACTTCAACAGACAGATGGCACATGAAAGCATCATTGGGCACAGAAGTCAAGCCAACGTATGTAACCCTGGGGCAGTATCAGAGGAAGGAGAAGGCAAAGCTTGGTCATATTCAAATAAAAAAAGGACAAGTGCAAGTTGGCATGCCTTTAATTGCGTGCATAGAGTTGATCCAATGAGAATAATATTTTTAGTTTTGAGTCATGTTAGTAAGTGGTACTGGGCTCCAGGATACTTATTATGGCTAACAAGAAGATGTGGCAGAATTTTTACCTTAACAGCTACTCATCAGCATGAAAATGAAGGAGGGAATGTTGTTTTGTTTTAAAGAAAATCTGCAAATCATTATAGTAAAAGGCAACAGGCATATTCAAGACTTTAATATCATTGGTATGAAATTTATTTTCTGAAGTTTTTCAGTACTACTAAAGAGCTGTTGTGTCAGTGTTCATTCATTCCACATGACCTTCTCCTTTATATATGAGTATAGAAGATTTTTGAGAAATTCATAATAATATACTGTAGTTTCAGGTACTCTTTTAGATATATGAAATTCCTTTATTAGGTGAGAATTCAATGCACTATACACATGCATCAAAGATTGGATTGCAATGTACATATACTGTTTATAATTCAATCTTCTAGGGCAAAAGAGCCATACTAAAATCATTTGAATGTTTATATAAAATATGTAAATAGGAATTTCTGTACACAGGAATTACAGGACATCAATTTTGATTTCATTCATTGTAACTTTAATTGTTCCATATTCTAAATTTCATTTGATCTATTAAAAATATATTGTATCATCAATAGCTGCAGAGAAATTTTTATAACTAATACATCCACTTATAAAATGTTGCAGGCCAGTACAGTCTAATGGTGTTGACAACATAGCGTTTGGTGCATGTAGGCTCTCAGGGTTTCTAGGTATTGGATGATCTTACCTTAGCCAGTCCATGGTAAAAGATGCCAATTAAAAGAATGAAAATATTCAATAATACTATTATATCAAGTTGGAAATATTCTCTGAATGTAGCAAATTGCTGAAAGTATCTGCCAGGTATGGGAGGAGGGATAATACTTATTGCACAGAGGATTCAGAAAGACTAAACATGATTAAAAGGTCAGCAATGGGAAGAAAGAAGATGGAAATCCATGAATAGAAGCATCAGTGTGATAGGTCCCATTCATACAAGAGATTCACTTAGTATAAGATCTAGGAGGCAAATTTTTTGTCTGACTAGAACACTGAAGACAAAGAGGCACAAAAGAAAATTGATGCATAGGTATTGGCTACACAGTTAGCCTGAGAGACTTATACATGTGACATGAATAAAGGGTTTGAAGCAAAGTAGAATATGCTACTTTCTACAAATGACTCCAGACTCAACCATATTTATCATCTCAGAATTTCTGTAGTAAACAATTTCCCAAAGACTTTTGGCTCAGGGTATTTTTTGAGACAGAAATAGAGATAAGAGTCAAAGTCACAGACTTCTCATTTATGGCTTGACTTGACATTTATTTCCAAGTTGACTTTGTGCTTGTTGCCAGGATTGAGTTCCTTGTAGATGGTTGAACAGAAAGCTTCAGTTCTTTCTTGGATATTGTCTAGAGGTCGTATTCAGTTCTTGACACACTGATCTCTCCATAAGGCAATTCATGATGGCAGCTTGCTTCAATGGAGATCAGGATAGATAGCCAGATGAGAACAAACAAGGCATGTACTTTTTCTCTGTAAGCTCTGAAGTGACCTACCATTGCTTTTGTCCTGTAATGCTTGTGAGAAATCACTATATACACCCAATTCTCATAAGAAAGGAACTGAACATGGTTGGTCTGTCATCAGATGGAGACTGTTGGAGATCTCCTGGGATGTCTGATAGAAAGCATCATGAGTTGATAACTTGGAAAGATTTCTGGTCCTTTGTGAAGAATAGGAATAAAGATCTGAGGTGGAGTTAGTTTGATTGGGTGATGAGTTAGATGTCCAAGCGTCTGCCTGTAGAGACTGAGTTGATGCTGGTATTTACTAGAGATAAAGTAAACAAGGTTAAAACATTCTGGAATAAATACAGATTAAATTTTTATTTATGAAATGTGAAGGATATGTTCATTAAGAATGGTATGTTATATATACCTAAATAGGCTATATATTTTATTTTCAATATGAATTTCCTTAAGGGACAAATGTATGTGGCTTTTCCTAAAATTAAATTTTTACAAGATGTCTTGAAAAATAATATTATATTTGTATCTACGTATCATTAAATAGATTTCAGACTAAGATAAGAGTTTTAGAGTCTTGTGATAGTTTAATATACAGATAGAACATTTAGGTAACTTTTTCCATTACAATTGCAAGCTTCCAAATTCTAGAGGTGTTCAAAGAAGACTTAAGAAATTGAAAGTTATTGGAATTTTGAGTAAATAGAGACCATATTGATTTATTTCTACTCACAAATCTGTTCACTAGATCTACAGAACACTACAGAATTATAGCAAAATGTTATCATATAAAATTTGCAAATTCATAAAGTATTTTCATCTGGACCTGGCAGATGCTATGCTTACCCACAGATCCAGTTAAAAATGAATTGGTGGAATAACACAGGGCTTCCATTTTGCCCCTCTTTTATAACATGTATCTTATGTTAGAGACAGATGTGGCAAAGGGCATTTGCAATGGACACATATGATTGTGACTTACAGATGTTAAGACAGCTACCAATTCACCTCCCAACAAATACATCTGAGGCGAGTGATCTTTTCTGCACCAACTTCACTTGTAAAATATTACTGAGGAATGGTAAGACGGTTTCCCAGAATGACATGAGTATAAAGGTCCAAGACGTCTGTGCTCATGCAATTTGAGAAGGTGAGAAGTTTGACATGAGCAATGGAACGTATTAGTACCATAGCTAGATAGTCATACATCCTCCTCTAAATGTGCAACAGAAATACGCTGACACAACGTATTCATTTTCTGTAAGTAATTACCATTCATTCTATATTTTATATGTGATTTCTATTCAAGTGCAGCATATACAAGCTTCAACAATGATATGTCTGTCTGTCTACTGTGTTGCTTTTCAGTCATTACTTTGAAGATATAAAAAATAATCAGATTTCCAGCTAATGAAGGTGGCATACTGTTCAACAATACCCTTTTGGTTTTTTTCCTCCATTTTGTTAAATAGGCTTTTTGGGGGCATAATTCTGTGGGAAAGGTTTTGTTCACCTGCCATTTGACTTATTCACAGGTATATAATGTTTTTAGTGCTACTGTGAATGGTTTTACGAATATAAACCACATTTCAAAAAGTCAGCATAGTGCTCATTGTTGGGCTGCCAGCCTCAATAACTAGCATTATTTTAGTTGCCCCCATCTCTTTCTCCCTCTGTGTCTCCCTGTCTCTCTGTCTCTCTGTGTGTCACTCAACCTCTCTCTCCCTCCCTGCCTCCTTCTTTTCCTCCATTCCTCCTTCCCTTCCTCTATCTCCTCTGTGTTGTATACTTGCACTATGGAGGACGTCAGACATCCTTCTTTATCATTCTCCATATTATTCCCATTGGAACAATGTCTCTCATTGAATGCACAGATAACCTGGTGGCCAATAGGTCCCAGCAATTCTGCTGGTGCTGCCTGCCCCCAGATCTCAGCGATTTTTGGCCATTCCTGGCTTTTTACAGGGGATATGAGTTGACTGTCTAGAATGTTACTGATTATGTAGAAAATACAGAAAGTGCTTGGCATACATTTTCTTACGATGTATTTCTGATAACTCCAAGTAGTAATAAAATCTATCCTAGCTTCAAGAGGTAAGCAAATAACCTATTTCCTGCTATCTAGTGGTAGGAGTTAATTAGATAGTAACAACTAGTTTTTGTATTTCATACATCTGGTGAGAATTCCTGACTAGAGTTATGTTTGACACTCATACATTAAACTGATACTCCCTTTGTGAGTATCAAAGTATACTAGCCATTTAGTACTTACCAAATGAATTGTTTCTTCTCTCTCAGTGGTGAAATAGATACAAGCCAGATTAGACCACATTCAAGGTAGATAAAGGCAGGTTTATTAGGAGCAGCTCTTGAGCAAGTTCACCAGTCTCATAGGTGGAGTTCAGTGAAGTCTTGCATGTGGTCTAATGCCAGGGGATTTTATAGAGGAGTAGTGGTGTGTTAGTTAGGAGCTGGGATTATGCCCATATATGGTCAAAAGCTGAGCTCCTGGATGGGTTGCAGGAAACACAGAGAGGAGGAGTTAGTTTATAGTCTTCTCAGAGAGGTCTCAGGATGGGGGGCTGGAGGACAGAAGGGGTTTTCCAGTTTGTGTAGGGGCAAGCAGGGGTTCCAGACTAACTAACAACTGACTTCATGTCACAGACTTCCTTGGCGTCTGGTGCTTCTGCTGAGAACACTTCAACAAGATGTACAAAAAGCTTCAGCAAGACATATTTGCTAGAATAATATAAAGTTTATTAGAGTACTTTCATTCTATCATGAATACATGTTTGTAGATAGGAATCAGAATTCACCTTGAATAGGGCATCCTGGAAAATACAATTCCAGGCATCCTATAGGGTGTTCACAGAAAACATGAAACAAGTAGAGTTAATGAGATGTCTACAGAAAATAAAACATGCTCAGGAAAGTTAAATAACTGGTCCTAAAGTTAAACAGCAACAATCTAAGGCAGCAGTCCTTAAGACACCAATAGATTGTGACTCCAAGTTCAACAATGTTTACATCATTCCCATGGATCTCAGACTTTAGACAATTTAGACTGCAGTCTATTGTTATTGACTTGTTATTTGTATCTTCCTTTATATGGCATAATTTAGTGCTTCCATGAATTTATTTTAAAAGAAAATTAATTCTTTAAAGATGGTAGCACACAATGAAGAAAAAAAATGATACCTTTATTCTTAGATGTAAAGAGTAGAATCATTTATACCAGAGAATGACAGAGAGACATGACTCTGACACTAGGAAACATGAAAAATGTAGGTAACGAGTAAAAACAAGATAAAGATAGATTGCACCATTCTGCAAGAAATGAGAGACTCAATTAATGAGCTAAAACTCCTGTCAGGGAAGAAAATAGGAAGGAATTGAAGTTTGAACCTGAGGTCCTGGCATGTTTGTGGGCCTAAGTGAGACAGACTGCATCTGAAGAAGAATCACTGGTGAGAGACAGATAGTCCCAGAGGAGGAGGAATGGAGTTACAGAAACCAAAATACCATTGAAAGAAGAATACAAATAAAACATGAGGGCAGAATGCATCATAATTCCATAAAGTCTGAAGCATGGTACTGACACGGTTAAAATAATGTTCACCTTGTAACCAGAGGCCATCATTCCAGTGAAGCACATGGTATCTTACTCAACTTTATCACATACACCTCCACCCCATAGTGCATGGACAAGACTCCATTGCCTCTCCCTCCTTCTCTTAAGCATCATTTCTCCTCTCCTTAATATTGCCCCTAGTTTCTATCTGAAAATGACAGGTCCTTCTGCTCCGAGATGTTTTTTTATGGGAGAGAGAAAAATAATAGATATGAGTTGTCAGTCAAATCAGGAGTACCGAAGTCACAGATAGGATTTGCAAGCATAGGTCACTCAGATGAAATGATCCGTGAATTAACAATGTCCTTAGAATGGGGATGAATTGGCAAGGCTATCACATGTCCTTTTTTGTTTTCTTCTAGTCCTTTGATAAAACTTACTAATAACATGCCCCTGATGCTGAGAGAAATTTTCTGCAATATATTTATGCATTGAAAAAATTCAGAACTTTTTAATTTTGAGACACAGTTTAAAGAAAGGAAAAGAAGAACATTGCTGTAGAAACCTGACAATTATCTTTATTCCTTTCCAATGGAAATGACTCCAAGAGCTTTTCTTCAATATATAGATATCTCTTTTTAGTTTTTTCCTTAACCTTAATTTAATTTATGCTTTGCTTGCATATGTGCTTGTATAGTCTGGATGTGTGGTGCCTGTGAAGGTTAGAAGCACATGTTGGCCACACAGGAACTGAAGTTACAGATGATTTTGAAGGTCCATTTGGGAGCTGGGTTTTTGAACACAGAACTTCTAGAAGAGCAGCAAGAGCTTTCAGTTGCTGAGACATCTCTTTAGCCCCCTCTTTATACATTTAAATTAAAACCTTAGTTATTAATACACTGAATGTTATTTGAGGGCCGTGAATAGAGGGCCTTTTTCTTTGTTTTTCTCTTGGTAAAGAAGAAGATTGGGGATGATATCGGCCAGTGGGAGTATAACAAGCCCCTAGACTTTAGAACAATTGTCTCCATGAGGGAAGTTACCATTCCAACCATAAAAATTTAGCATGTAGATAGCACCATCTGCCAAAACAAAAACAAAGAAGTCCATCAAAGCACACAGTTCTGGGAAGGTCTCTAAAAGTACTAACCTTCTTGGATTCTATATTTCTACTTCTGGTTAACTTTTTGTTAACTGAAATATGTCAACTGAGGATACAGTTTTTATGTTTAAAAGTTCACTGGGAGAAGTGCTCAGTGATACTGAACAATTGTGTAGTCACCAGCTGCCTCATAAACACCTTCTCTTGGCTTAAGGTGGTGTCTGAGCAGTCCTCTCTGGTGGATACCCCACAGGAGTGGACTGTTTGGCCAGGAAGGCCCTAGGTTCAGCTCTCTGCACTACAGAAGGCGGAGAGGCAGAGAATGCACAAGCTTCAGTCAGTGGACCTTAGGTCACTTGGCCCTGTGAATACTGCAGCCATGTAACCTCTGCACTGCATGAATGCATCGCCCTGGAAGGCACCTCCTTTGTTAGAAAGCTTGTCCTTTCAACAAAGGAAAGTCACTGACTGGTAATCTAATCATTGAAAAAGAGCCTGGATTTTTCTGGCAACACAAAAGAGAAACAGTTTGGGGAGAAAATACTTGCAACTAAGAGCTGGAGAGGAAGGGGAAAGAACTTTAAATAATTACTACTCAGGCAGCGTCAGCTGGGACAATGCTTCACTAGCTGAAAAGAAGCCGAGTGTGGTGGCATCCTGTCACCAGACCCAAGAACAGATCAGCCTAGAGTTCAACAAGAGGAGGAAGCAAGTTGCAAAGAGTCTCCTCTTTAAAGATATTTTTGGTTTTCTCGATGAAAGGATGAGTTTTTTTTCAGGACCTGTTATATATTTAGAAATAAGAACAACAGCACAAACTTTTTTATTGCTCTGGAGCAGGGCACGTTTTTGTTGGATGTTAAGGATCTGATTGAGTTGTTGTTTTTGAGTTTGTCTGCTGTACTTCATGTTGGCAATCTGTTAAAGCCAGATGTGTCAGGGGGCGACATGGAAAGTAGCTACCCAAACACGCATGGCTGGCTTTTAAAAAAAGCAGCCTGACTTCTATTGGCATAAACTTCATGCTTATTCACATTTCTTATATTAGTAGCTTTCAGTAGACTTTTCTCTGAAGACAGTTATTGGTCCATTTGGAAGCTATCAACAGGAGAGCTTTATTTTTTGATGGTTCTGCAGATTGACTCGACTATCAAGATTCTGCCATTTGTGTCTCTGGCAAGTTTTCTCTTCCCAATTTGCAAATGCTCTCCAAATGCTGCAGGTTCACATAACATTTGTGTAGTATTGTGACCATGGACTAATCTCTTTTTCCTCTTTTGTAAGGTCATCATTCTGCTGGACATTGTGCTTAACTTGTTATTTAATCTTTATTAAATATACCCTGAAAAATCATACCTTCAAATAGAGTCAGCTATAAGATTAGAGCTTCAAGATCTGAAATTGGCCAGGAAGCAATCCAGTCTATTGCAAGTGAGTCACAATCATGACAAATTGAGGATGTGTTGAACAGTTTCAGGCTGTCTTATGAATCTCTCTCTCTCTCTCTCTCTCTCTCTCTCTCTCTCTCTCTCTCTCTCTCTCTCTCTCTCTGTGTGTGTGTGTGTGTGTACAGGGATGGTCTCATAGATATAAAGTATAATGTTCTTTAAATAATTTATTAGTTTGTTTATTCTATGTATGTATGTATGATATGCATGTGGGTAAGTAAGCATGTGTCAAATCATGAGACATGTCAGTCATATCTTGCAGGGCTTGACCGATTCTCTCCTTCTAATATGTGAGTTCTTGAGATTGAAAATAGGTTTTTAGGCTTGCTATATGTGCCTTTACCAGCTTAGCCCTCTTACCAGCCTATCATCTCTTTCTTGATACTGTGTCATTGTAAAAGTTGGAAAGTAGCTTTAAAAGGGACCTTCCAACGTGTACTTTCCAGCCCTTGTTAGATTTAAGAGACATATCATCTTGCACTTCAGTTACACTTACTAATGTGCTAGTATACTTCCAGGTCAAATATTCTGTGTGATCTCTGCAATGTGCCTATGACATGAAACCTGTCATTAGACCTTGGCTGAGGAATATGAGTCAGAGTATGGTTTAGCAGGCCATGGGCATGTTATAAAATTCGAAGATGAGACATTCCAGCCCTACTTCTAGGAGAGATTCAATTAGAGGTTTGAGATATTGGGCCCTCTCTTTAAAATCAGCATGCTGTATTCTGTAAAATCTCAGGGTTTCTTCTAGCTATAGGAGTCTGTGTTTATATGAAAGCCAAACAAAATGGAGTAATGGGCAGTCAATAAACACTAAATTAGTAAATCCATTGACTTAGAATTCTGTTTTCCTGTCTTGTAACTTAGAGAATCCTTTAGAAATATTAAAGTTTTAGCATCAAATTCCCTCATCCTGATTTTTTGGCAGTGTTTAGTCTTATGTGAGAGCTCCTTCAGTAGTAAAGACACAGAACACAAGATTCTACCTAAAGATTAATAGAAGACAATATCTGCTTCATATGCTATGGCACTAGTGAGCTGCATTTTTCCTTAAAAAAAAAAAGTGGGGGAAAAAGTGATGCCTGCAGATGGTTGAGGCTGGCTATAAATTCAGTGATTTATAAACAGAATTGTGATGGGAATAAAACCCAGTGCAAGGGCTTATAGGGAAAGGCAGACAGGCAGTGATTTGTACATGCATCACACATCGTGGTTTGGTTTTTAAAAGAAGCTTATGGTGGTGCTAAGGGCGAGCCTGTAAAATGAGACATGAGATGTCTGGCAGATCTGAAGCACAAAGGACCCTCTGAGAGAATTTGTGTTTACACTTGCACAATGATGGCTGTAAGCAGATCTTTCTAAACAAGACGGAGCAATTTAGAAGGATTAAGGGATCTGAACTTAGTGGAGTGTGTGCCACAGCTTGCTTTCTTTCCAAAGCGTCAGTGAACTTAAGCTCCTCATGCTGATAAACCTAAAACAAAGGGATTTTGAAGAGTTCCATTTATGGAATTAGCTTCCTATGGAATTTTGTTGTTTGTGACTTTAGAATGTCATTTCTTTTGTTTCATGAGGCTAATCCATTTTGGTTATTTTCCATGTAGTAGCTAACATTTTCAATGAGGTAGCTCCTTAAGGTTGAAGAAGAGGCTATGCAGGTTTTTAGCCTGGCTTTTTTTGTTTACACACGTTTCAAATATAATGGAAAATGTCTTTCAGTTGTAGTTCATTCCTGTTTTTGCCTCTATTCCAAGATAAACTCAGTTTTTGGGAAGTGGAAATTACAATACAGTGCTTACCCACTTTTGATTTAAGTTGGAAAGAAAGAAACACTACAGCATTAACACTTTCCTCTAACACTGTTACAAAGGCTAATGTAAGTCTGCCTTTCAGGAAAAAACCACACAATTAACCCTTTGCCTAATGTTCTAAGCTAACCCTTAGTTTCTTATATTCATCTTGTGTTAGGGAGAAATTTCAGGAAGAAAACTTTCATTGTGTGGGAAGGACCCATGTACTTAGAGGTAACATAGAGTATTGTTACTAGTTAATGCCTGAGTTAGACAACTGCCTACTGAAATTGTTCTTTTACATTTTAGGTAAGAATACTGTTAAAAGCATCATCTTGTCCATGAATATGGATTTCACTATGTTGCTCAAGCAGGCCCCAAAACCCTGAGTTCAAGTACTTAATTAAGCCTGCTCTATCAAATAATTGGGAATAGAGTTATTCCGTATGAAGCATTATTCTGTACAAAAACAAAGAACTGATTAGTGTGATCTGGGTGAGAGGAAAGTTTACATGAAATCATCCATATATCATGTACTTTATTAACTGTGTAATTATATTCATATAATTCACACTAAATATTAATCATAGTTACAGCAATCTCATGATTATAATTATATTAACTACATACTTTCTCTGTGGATCTCGTCCATGAACTGCCTTTTGAACCACTGTGCCTGTTCAGCTCTCCTGTTGGTACTATGGAAGGGTAGCATAACTCCAGATTCATATCAATAGCTCTAAACAAAAGTATTAAATAGAATCAACTTGTCTGATGCTCACCGAACATTTACTCACTTGGCATAGTTTTTGTCAGAAAATTTTTCAAATGATTGACTTTCTAGTATATGGATCAAATAATATATAAATTTACATATACAATTTCATTAGGATCTTTATTTCTTTTTAAAAGTTTGACAATTCAACACAGTATAATTTTATTGTATGCTTTCTCTTTCCCTAACCCTTTCCAGACCCTCCTCCTACCCACATACCACAATTCAACCTCATGTACTTTATTTCTCTTAAAACAAAACCAAAAGCAAAATGCCGCTAAAAATCATGACCTTCAGGTTGTGTTAGCCAAGTTCTCCAGAGCATGGGTCCTGCTGATTTTTCCATTGATCTCTGTCTCCCTTTTGTTTGGTAGAGCCTCAGATAACTGCATTGGTTATTATTACATACATATAAGATATGTAGGCAGTCAACTTACATTGGGAGGATTCTTTTAACTCAGTTGTTTTGAGGTGTGTGGTTAGGCAGCATATCATAGTGCAGAGACCATGGCAGAGAAAAGTCTTTTATTTCTTGTTACTCGGTAATTAAAACAAAATAGTTTGATCTCTTCAGATCTCCTTCAGGAATGCTTGCTCTGAGGAGAGAGTAAAAATTTCATTAAGTCCAATCTCTTATAATTTCCCTACTTCTAATAATACCACAAGTTTGAAATTCACCCTGTAACATACTATAATTTGGCAAGTGGAGGAAGCCTGGACTGAACACGTAAAACACAGTTGAAATCCCTAGTGAATGTGCATAGGCATAGCTATGACAAGGATGAAAGCCTCAGACCATGGGAAATTACAAAGCCTTCTCCATGTGGGTCAGCCTCAGAATTGGAAGTCTTCCTTTGTTTCCACTGTAATGGTTAGCAGTGTGTGCAGAAATCAGAAATTATAGATTTCTTCTCACTGATATTTACAATTTGATACCTCACTGTTTCTAGCTTTCCTACGAAGATCAACTCCTCCCCTCTGTACACAATAAACAAGCTGACATTCCAAGTTATTATGTAGTTGATAGTGGTTCCGTTAGAGCTTGTACAGCCCACTGATCCAAGATTTTCTGTGTCCCTATGTCTGTCATTGCTTTCTTCTATCATTTTTGCCTTTGCTCAACATCCCAGTTTGGTTTCCAGAATCAAGCCCCATGGGTTTCCAGGAGGTGGGCAAAAGTGTATAGTCCAAATTGTTACTAATGATATAAGAGATGTTTCTCAGGGATGAAAAGATCCTCACTGGATGAGAACATTTGTTGCATTTTCAGTGGATCCAGGATTTGTTCTAAGCATGTACAAGGCAGCTCTTAACTGTAACTCAAGTTTCAGAGGACTTATTTCTAGTTTCTATGGCTAGTAGGCAAGCATATAGGGAGCATATGCAGGCACATCAAGGTACATAAATATTTATAAACAAGGAAAACTCAAATTTTATAGAATTCTCTAGACCAGTATTCTGAATACAAATTCCAAGGTCTCTGGTTTCTAAAAATAATGGACTATGGGACTGTGCTCTCATGCACTCTAATTGGTCATACTTTTGTTTGACTCTCCAAGAAATGAAAAGCCTAATGAAAGGTATAGCTATCCCACTCTTCTATCCTCTGAGAGGGCTATGACGTAAGAATTTATAGACATGAAAATGAATTGGTTCTTTATTCCACTTCTTTTGTATAGTTAACAAAATCAAATCTCATTTATATAATGTAGAGCAGTGGCCTGTTCAGGCAACCTAGTGGTGCTCTAGGCCTAGAACCCTGGAGCATCAAGTGGGCAATTTCTGTAAACAAGGGATGGTAGGTGTTTGGCCAGAACTTCTGAGTCTTTGGCCCATTTCAGCCACAACCTCTCACAGCTGCCCTTGTAGGAGATGTGTGCTCTATCACACAGACACTGCCCCAAGCTCCCAACATTCTAGCTGGACCAACCTCCAGTCATCTGACCACAGCCAGGCGTGGCCCGCCCCACAGATAGCCACACTTCATACAATATAAAGGGCGGTTCACTCCCTCCCCTCTCTCTTGCTTCCTTTCTTCCTCTCTTGCCCTCTTCCCCTCTTGCCTTCTTCCTCTCTCTTGTTCTCCTCTTTCTTTCTTCATCACCTCTCTCTCTCTCCTCTTCTCCTCTCTTTCCTCTTCTTTCTTTCTCTCTACATTACTGCCTATTTTCTCTTTCCTATAATAAAATATCTCATTTATACATTGCCTCCTTTTTAACTAATGCGCTGTGCAGCCAGGCATCAGCAGTAAAGAGAGAACCCTCAGCAACAGGAGAGAAACACGACACGCAGGCTGACATTATAGATTCTGCATATGCCACCGACAATCAACATTCAATGATCTTTACTAATAAATTGGCTCAATTAAAAACTGAGTTTATATGGACTATTAGGGAAATAGAAAGTTGAAAAATAATGAAATCATTTTTTCTTTCTATGGGATTTCTAGATCCAGTATTCACATAAATTATATGATCTCCCTTATTCTTCCCTCCATCTTGTTTTCTTCCCACATAATCCTCAAGTATTACAAACATTTGTCTTTATATTTACAAGACATTAACATTTATAATTTGTCCAACAACCAGGCTCATTGAGCCTCCCAACCATTGGATGTAGAAATGTAAGGTGTTCAGAACTGATGGGTATTTTTTTATGATGAAGGTTTGTTGATCAAGATGTCAGCATGAGTCAAATTCTACCTAACTTAAAAAAAGAAGTGTGAATTTATAACATTTAAACTTAATGAATAGTGACTGGCTTTCAAGTATTGCTCAGAGTGCCCGATTGGTGGACTGTGTCTGATACTTTTCCTGAGAAAGTCAAAGAGTAAATTAACACAAAAAGGGAGGGAATTGAAATTTTGCCTTGGAAGCAAGGCTAAGAAGCAGGGTTTTCCACTAACTAAATTTAGTTTACATAAGATAGAAAGCTTGCTTTGAATTTTATTTAGTTGTGATGAAACACCATAGGTGACTCTTTTTCTTTTTTATTGGATATTGTGATGAAAAACCAAGGTGACTTTTTTTTTATTAGATATTTTCTTTATTTACATTTCAAATGTTATCCCCTTTTCCAGTTTTCCTCCCTCCAGGAAACACCCTATCAATTCCCCCCTTGCTTCTATGAGGGTGTTCCTCCACCCACCCTCCCACCCACCCACTCCCACCTCCAAGCACAGGGTACCTAATAGAGGAGTTAGAGAAGGGACTGAAGGAGTTGAAGAGGTTTGCATTCCCATAGGAAGAACAACATCAACCAAACAAGGTAACTCTTAAGAATAAGCCTGACTCTGAAGCTTACAGCTTCAGAGGGTCAGAGACTCTGATGGTAGACCAAGGGCATGGCAACAGCAACAGCTGCAGGCTCATGTCTCCATCCACATGTGGAAGCAGAAAGAGACATTGGGAACAACACAAGTATTTGAAACGTCAAAGCCTGGCTCCATGAGCCACCTCTCCTAAAGCCATGCTTCCTAAGTCTTTCCAAACAATTATACCAACTATGGGCCAAGTATTTAAACATGGAAGTCCATGAAGGCCATTCTAACTCAAAGCACATTCTTGCTTAAGAATATTTCTTCCAGCAAATAATTCTACGTGACTTAGACTCATGTAAAACTATTTATCAGTACAGATTAAGTAAGAAAAACTATGAGGGTAAAATTTGAGATTTCAAAAGCCCATGCCATTCACAGTTAACTAACATCCTTTTTATCTCATGTTGTGGATCAGATGTAGACTCACCTACTTCTCTAGCACCATGGCTGCCTGCATGCTGCTTCATTCTCTACCATGACAGTGTTGGTCTGGAACATTCTGGAACTTTGAACTCCAAAATTAAAGACTTTCTTTTATAAGATGCCTTGGTCATTGTGTTTTGTCAAAGCTATAGGAAAGTACTCAAGGCACAAATACAATATGCATTCTAATATTTAGTCCAAGAATATACTTTAACCCCATAGAGAAAATGGACCCTTTAGAATATTTGAAGAGGTAATGGTATTGTTTCTTTTCATCTAGGTGTAAAAATGAATATAATTTTCACTATTTAATGGTGAGCAGGGGGAGGGGGAGAGGATGGAGGCTTTCAGAGGGGAAACTAGGAAAAGGATTAACATTTGAAATGTAAATAAAGAAAATATCTAATAAAAATATATAATAAAATACTATCTCATGATTATATTGAGTATAGTATCATGGTAACTGTACTGGTTATAGGAAGTGCTGTCTTATTTTGATCAGGATTATTGTACATGGCATTAGAATTTCAGCATTGCATATGACATTAGAAGTGTACTCTAATAACCCCCACATCTGACAAAAAGACTACTCTAGGTCAAAGGCAAATAACAATTTCTTTTTAAATTTTATACTTTGTTGATTTATAAATCATTCAGTGTTTTGTTTCACATTTGAGATTCCACGTTAATGTGAAACTTTTAAAGTACACATTTCTAAGAATCTTTAATTATTTCTTTTTTATTGTGTGGCTTGCCCACTTCATAACTCAAATGTATCAACTGCTTATACATCCAATTACAGAGACCCTCTCCTGCTTTATCTTCAGATGAGTGTTCCTTCCATGTCACTCCTTTCCTGCAGTGTCCTGTTGTGTTCCTCATGCTTCAGTTTGCTCAGGCTGTTGCTGTTCTAGGTTTCTTTTCATTGCTTTTACAGTTGGCTTAGCCATTTGCAGTCTCCACATCTTTTTATTTATCACATTAACAATTTTCATGTCATTACATTCTCAAATAACTTTGGGACAATATGAAGAGAAGTATTTGTTTTAACTCCATGTCTGGAGGTGTCTTTTCTGTATTCACTGATAGTTTGCATGGGGAGAGATTCCCTGCTCACATAAGAACAGCTCAGTTACTTATGCTGCCGCAATGAACAGTCTACACATCCTGGTTATCAACCAAAAACATGTATTTTTATAAAATTTAAGCTATGTGCCAAATGCAGATTAGAAAGGGAGCTTTTTGCATTATAATCCAACTAAGTCACCACCTCAAATGCTCTTGTAATTAGCAAGACAGATAAAGGAGAGCTATGTATAAGGACTCTGAAAAGGCCCACCTGAAGGAGGCACACAAGACTTCCAATTATACATAATTGGCCAAGAAAGTTAAATAGCCATATTTACTAAGCCAGATGAAGTGAGTATGACACATTATGTACTTTCTACCTGGAGGTAACCTAAAGGCCTGCCACTCACACTTCACTATCCAAATAGCCAGTTTGTGCCAATAGCACATATGTGTCATTAACACATATGGGATTGGATGGATTTAGAAGTGAAGTTTGACATCAAGTTTTAGAGGAGAATGAGATCATTCAAGGGTAGTTACTGCAATATACATTGTCCTGGCATTCCCTTGGTCTCATTCCTTATGTTTGATTATCCTAACTAAAAGGGCTTTTTTTAAATTTATTTTTTGTCCTGTAGGAACATGTCTACT
>JADRCD010122374.1:0-14255 GCA_019843815.1 Montemys delectorum
GTGTGTGTGTGTGTGTGTGTGTGTGTGTGTGTGCTTTCCTTGTTTATGCTTGCATGGAATTAATTATTTTCTATGTTTCCTTGTATGCAGTTATCTTTCGCGAGTTAGAGTTTTCCTTCTAGTATTGTCTGAGGACTGGGTTTGTGGAAAGATGTTGTTTGAACTTGTTTTTGTCTTGAAATATCTTGTTTTCTCCTTCTATGGTGATTGAGAGCTTCACTGGGTATAGTGGTCTTGCTTGGCGCATGTAGTTTTCTAGAAGTTACAGGATATCTGTCCAGACCTTTACCTTTTAGCGTCTCCGTCGTGAAGTCAGCTGCAATTCTAAAAGTTTTGCATTTGTTTACTACCTGGCTTTTTCTCCTTATTGCTTTCAATGTTTTTCTTCGTTCTGTAGATATTGTGTTTTGTTTATTTTTGAGAAGGAAATATTTTCCTTTTTAATCCTGTCTAATTGGTGTTCTATAATCTTGTATGTTTATGGACATCCCTTTTGTAAGTTTGGGAAAGTTTTTGTCTATGATTTTGTAAAGAATATTTTCTGGACGGACATTGGATCTGGGACTCTTCACCTTCTTCCATTGCTGTTATTGTTAGGTTAGGTTAGGTCATGGTATCCCAGGTTTTCTGAATGTTTCGTGTCAGGAATTTTTTAGCTTTCACATTTTCTTTGACTGATGTATCGGTTTCTTCTATTGCATCTTGTACTCCTGAGAGTCCCTCTTCCATCTCCTTTATTCTGTTGGTGAAGCTTGTCTTTCCTGTTCTCTTCCCTACGTTTTTCCATCTCCGGGATATCCTCAGTTTGTGTTCATTGCTTCTATTTCCACTTACAGGCACAGTTTTATTTATTTTTTCACTTGTTCAATTATATTTTCCTATATGTCTCCAAGGGAATTATTTGTTCCTCTTTAAGCTCCTCTATCTCTTTCACTGAATTTCTTTATGGGATTTATTCATTTCTTCTTTAAGGGGCTCTATCATCTTTATTTGTTTGGATTTAATGTTACTTTCTTGTGATTTGGTTGTGTTAAAGTATTAAAGGATTGCTATATCGGGGTAGCTGTGCTTTGTACTTATCGTATTGCCCTGGCTCTTGTTGACTGTGTTCTTTTGATGCTCTATAACCATCTGGATGGTTTTGTTTGTGGATACTGTTGTTGTTGTAGGTATTGGGATGGAGTGAACCTCAATGATGGATTGTGTATGGTTCAGACCTGCAGGTCTGTAAAGTTCATGAGCATCAGTTCTGATGAAGGTGGGCAGAAATGTGTCAGGAAAATGAATGTGGCTCCTGGGATGGCAGGCTGGCTGCTCAGGGTAGCTTGGCTTGGCTCAGAGTGTTCAGAGAGCAAGGAAGTAGAGTAGGGGAAGGGAAGCTTCCTTGTGTGATTTAGGAGTCTGATTGAGGTGGAGGGGAAGCAATTGGAGATGTCTCCCTGGGATGGCAGGGTGCTCAGGGCAGCTTGTCTTTACCCAGAGGGCTCAGAGAGCAGGATAGACAGGTAGGGGAAAGGAAGCTTATCTATGTGGTTCAGGAGTCTAATGGAGGTGGAAAGGTAGTGGGACAATGGAGTGAGCCCATTTCTTTTAGTTGTATATTGAACTATACTAATGTTTTTGCTGTTTTTACCAGTGCATATTTTTAAATAATTTTTATAAGTTTGAAACATACATTTCAATCACGAGAATGCCAAGTTATGTTTGAAACTTTAATTTAGTCCCGACACCACTTCTCATGAAATATTTCTGAATTTGGAATAGTGATTATATTGGAGGAGTGAGCCACCATGTATGGATCATTGGCCCCACAATTATCCAAAGATTCACAGCAGGCACTTCCAGATTTATTAACCCCAGACCCTGCCTGACACTCAGAGAGGAACAAAGACTGAGCAACATCAGCAGTTATGGACAAAGTAGGCATGGGGAGACAGTGTAAAGGCACTCTCCACTGTAACAATAAAGATAAAACAAAAATAAGATAGTCCTTGTGTGTCTGTGTAGGGGGGACGTCAAAAGGTAGGGCAATAACTATGTGAATTCAATTTTTTAAATAAATCTTTTTTTGATTATTTTTTTTAAAAGTCTTATTTATTTTATGTATAAGAATACACTGTAGCTGTCTTTAGACACCCCAGAAGAGGGCATTAGATCCCATTCCAGATGGTTGTGAGCCACAATGTGGTTGCTGGGAGTTGAAATCAGGCCCTCTGGAGGAGCAGTTGATGCTCTCAATGGGTGAGCCATCTCTCCATCCCCGTGAATTCAATTTTCAGAAAATTACTTCTTTTGAATGTCTTGTCTCATGATGATGGCCTTCAATGTATGACACAGTTTTATTTTTATTCATAAATTCTCCTTGATTTGAACATTTTATATTATGATGTGGGTCTTCATTAAATACCACAGCACACTTATTCAAAGCTTTTCCTATCACTCCCCATCCCCTTCCATATTTGGTAGCAGGGCCGTTTCACATATGATAGAGAGCCTTTGTGGATGTCAGTGAAAAGCTAACAGCACTTCATTCTCCCATCTACTTCAAGTTTCTGGACCAAATTAGTATACTTGGATTTGCATCCCTTCACATGATCTGACAATTTCATGGCCATGAAATTCCCTAAGTTTTGGGAAATTTTCAAAACTAAAATATTTTTCTGGAAAACGTCTAACTTCAAATTTGATTTTCTCTGTTCTTCCTGGAACAGATCTTAAAGACTAATTCCTTTAGAACTGAACTCACAGGTAAGAAAAATATATGCTCCTGATGTTATCTAAGGTCATATTTCATGCAAGGTACTATTTTCAGTACTTTTGTAAAAGTTTCCTCTTCAACAAATTATTTTATTATAACATTTTTCATACATATAGAAAGATTATGCATTTACTTCTTTTTAAAGTCAGCTTCATTATGTGTATCTTACTTACACTTTTTTATACTTTCCTCTCACAAAGGATAACATATTCTCAATATATTTTTCATGCTAGTGTTGTAATCTCATTTTATCCCATTCTACTCCACTTTTATTCTATTTAGGTTGCTATGTTATTATAAAACATAAGTCTATTTTGTTTATTGTGAAATAGTAGAAATTGATAGTCAAACAAATAAATATATCAAGTCCCATTTAGAAATGTGATATATATATATATATATATATATATATATATATATATATATATATATTTTCCGAGACAAGGTTTCTCTGTATAGCCTTGGCTGTCCTGGAACTCACTGTAGACCAGGCTGGCCTCGAACTCAGAAATCTGCCTGCCTTTGCCTCCCAAGTGCCAGGATTAAAGGCGTGTGCCACCACTGCCCAGGGAAATGTGATATTTTTACAAAAGTTATATATGCAAAGTGAAATACCTTTTATGCAAAATACTGAATGACTCCGTAAATAGCCTCTTTTTTATATCAATGACAATGACAGCAAATCCTCTATAGTTAACTTTCCTATTGAACATTGACTGACACAATGCTTGGTTTGTAATCACTGATTACAGTTAGCCTGTGGTTTTCTTTTGTATACTGAACTTATTTTACACAGTTTTCCAATTTTTTCCAAGAATGCACGGAACTAATTATTCTTCCCTTCAGTGACCTGGTGTGTGATCTCTGGTATGTGCAGCAGGGCTTTATATACTCACTTCAGCACGGTTTTCCCATTTCAAAATATGTCATATGACCAGGTTTCACAGTTATGTTTTTGTTTCTAATAGTTCTAATGATAATGATCATACACTGTTGGCATTTGGGCATTGAGTATGAGTAATGTTAATGAGTAATATCACATATATTAAACTTTAAGAACTCCAGCAATCTTTCTTGAATTATTAAAAATGTGCAGGTGTTATATAATTATATTCTTCACATCATTATTAAATATGGAAATATTACATTTCCAAATTATGAATGCTAGATGGGAGAATGTGAATATATTTATTCACATTCACATGTATTATTGTATACAATATACAGATTTTGTTTTTAGCTGTATCCCAGAAGTCTCTTACTGTCTCTGGATTGCCATGTCTATAGCACCTCTATTCATAATAATAAAAAATAGGAAACAGACTGGATGTTTTTCAACAGATAAAGAAAAGGAGGTAATGTTACAAGAGAATAGTACTCAGCTGATAAAAATTAAAAATATGGATTCTAAGGTAAAGGAATTAAACTGGGAAAAATCTGAGAGATAATCCATACCCAAAAAGCCAAATATTGCATACATTCATGTAAATGTGGATGCTAGCTTTTGATAAGCACATAACAATTTATATAACCAAAATGGATAGGTATAAGTAGGAAACTTCTTTACCACTTGAGATTCCTCTGTTGAAAATACTCTGCTTAGTTCTATACTCCATTTTTTGTTTTGCTCTCTCTTTTTTTTTTTTTTTGTTTTTCGAGACAGGGTTTCTCTGTGTAGCCTTCGCTGTCCTGGAACTCACTCTGTAGACCAGGCTGGCCTCGAACTCAGAAATCCACCTGCCTCTGCCTCCCAAGTGCTGGGATTAAAGGCGTGCGCCACCACTGCATGGCTTTTATACTCCATTTTTAACTATGTT
Source organism: Montemys delectorum (assembly GCA_019843815.1). Lineage (NCBI taxonomy): Eukaryota > Metazoa > Chordata > Mammalia > Rodentia > Muridae > Montemys > Montemys delectorum. Next base: position 4,576 of record JADRCD010122374.1, read on the forward strand.
TTTGGACTTGTTGTTTAAATTCATAGTAATTAGGTTCTTTCAGATAAACCCCTCTATTGAATGTATAGCTGGTGAATATCTTTTTGTAATCTATAGCCCTCTGTTTCTTTCTATTGATTTTGTCCTTTGCCTTGGAGAGGCTTGTAGTCTCTCACAAGGTCACATTTATCTAAGAGCCTGAGCTATTGGTGTTCTGTTCAGGATATTGTATCCCGTACCAGAGCACTCAAGGTATTTCCTACTTTCTCTTTGAATAGATTTAGTGTATATGGTTTTATGTTGAGTTCATTCATTTACTTGGACTTCAGTATTATGCATGGTGATAGATATGAATCTATTTGATTTCTTCTTTATGCAGACATCCAGTTAGACCAGTACCATTTGTTGAAAATGTTGTCAATTTTTTCATTGTATGATCTTACCTTCTTTGTAAATAATCAAGTGTCCATATTTGCGTGGGTTTATTTCAGAATCTTGAATTCAATTTCATTAATCTGCCTTTCCTTATAACCAAATACCATATAGCTTTTGTTATGATTGAGATGGAGAAATCTGCAGAAGGTCTTTTAATATACAGAATTGTTTTAGTTAACCTGGGATTTTTGTTACTGCTTATGAAATTGAGACTTGCTCCTCAAGTTCTGTAAATAGTTGTGTTTGAATTTTGATGGAAAATGAATTCAATCTGTAGACTTCTTTTAATACAATGGTTATTTTCACTGTGTTAATCAAACTAATCCATGAGTATGGGAGATCTTTCCAATATCTGATACCTTCCTCAATTTCTTTCTTTAGAGGCTTGATATTTTTTCATACATTCATTTCACTTGCTTGATTACAGTGACAATTTGTTATATTTTATTAATTGTGGCTATTGTAAAGTGTTCTTTCCAGAATTTCTTTGTCAGTTCATTTATTGTTTGCATAAAGGAGGGCTACTGATTTCAGGGGAGGTGGTAGCGGGTGTATCCAACCACTTTCCTGAAGGTGTTTTTCAGCCATAAGAGTTCCTTTGGTAATATTTGTGGAGTAGCTTATGTACTTGTAAATATTGATACTTTGACCTCTTACTTTTCAATTATATTCCATTTATCTCCTTTAGCTATTTTATTGTTGTCCCACATTTAATATAAGCACCCAAAGGCCAGATTCAGGTTGATCTCTTAAGTCTGAGGCCTACCTTATATCTACCCCTACTTTGAGGACAGCCAAAGCTACACAGAGAAGCATTGCCTTTTGAAACAAACAAAAAATCCACAATAACAACAACAAACAAAATACTTTAAGCTAGCAAGGTTTTCATCATAATACTATTGTATACTATGCAAGGATTATCATTGTATTATTCAAACACTGATATCTGTGCCACCATATCTTTCCTCAATATTATATAAGCATTGCTACCCATTTATTCTCTGATTTTTTTTTTCAATAAAAGTTGATAAGTCAATGACTGAACAGGTGACAGAATAATGTAAGACCTCTTCCAACCTATAACATGGAGAAGGATATGGGAGCGGGGATTCAACCATAACAGAGCTGGCTGCACCTAGATGTTAGTTCCTGCTCATCTCTTAAAATGACCCACCATTTCAGCTCCCTCAGCTCCTCCTCTTTGAAGACACTAAACATAAACTCATTATATCCCAACTTCAGCGATTGCCTGAGCTCGTCTGACACAACCCAGCAATAGCACAGAGCACACAAAACACTGAAGCATTCAAGACTGCTCTCCTATAGGGAACCTAGGGCATGGCTACCAAAAGAAAGCTCTTCCTATTCTGATCAGCAGGTTTGCCCAGAGGCTCCGATTGGCCAGTGGGTCTTGAATGACATGAGTACCTCCCTCAGGATTAGAGTGTGTTAAAGCAACATAGCACACTGGTTCCTGGGCAAGGCTTCCAGTGTAGGGCCAGACCTTTTCCACATCTGCAGAGATTTGTATTTCAATAGCACTTTTGCCTGTCTTCTGATAGAATGAATGTCTGTTGTCCTGACAGGCCCTTGGGAGGTCCCACCACTCCAGCTCACCTCTGATTAGCAGCTGGCTTCCCCCACTTTGAATGGAGTTACACCGTGCTCACCAGATCACAGTTAACAAGCCTGCCTGTGTTCCCATTATGGCGGTCAGAAGGTGTTTCCCCTTATTCCTCTTTAATACAATCGGAAACCTTTCATAGCACAACTCCACTTGCAGTGAAGTGAAAGATCTGTCCCACACGTGGAATGGTTGCCAGAGTATTGAAAATTAAAGAGAAATTTTAGGAAACAGGATATTTCTTGTAACTACAGTTATTTTTCACCTGGTATGTAGGGGACAACCCTGGGAGAAAAGCAGGAGACAGGTGACAAACACTGTGGAGCATTATTGCTAGCCAGAACATCTTCCTGAGTGAGAGGTTTAAAAAATAAATCAACAACAACAACAACAAGAAAAAAAAACAAATAAAATTCTCAATTGTGCTAGAAAAGGTCAACAGAACTGATAAATGAGTGTACGTACTTAGAAGGTGGAGATATTGCCGTGACTAAGAGGCTGTGGTCCACTTAGTCCAAAAATTGCTGTTTATCAATGGAAAGGCGAAGATGGCAGCAGTGTTTCAGAACATGTGGCTGGATGTCTCATCTGATATTTAGAAAATACCAGGACTTGTAAAAACAAACAAACAAAGACAAACAAACAAAAAACTGGGCATGATAACCAGAGACGGGGAAAGTAGTCAAAGAGCAGGTAAAGGTTATCTCTAATTGCCATTACATAGGCAGGCTGCAACTAAGAGCTGTTGCCTGCGTTAAAGGTGGAGGCTCAGAAGAAAGAAGGCTCTTCCCACTTCAAAAGCTGTGAGTGAACTTTTTGTGATTAAACCCACAGAAGTCGATTCTCTCGTTTTCTACTAAGTCCATGTATAGTCAACTTGACTATCAAGAATAGCCATGACAACATTCAATAATACAGCAGAGCTGAGGAAGATTTTTTTAAATTTTTATTTATTTACTTACTTGTTTATTTATTATTTATTTATATATTTATTTAACTCTTACAAGGAAGGAGAGCTTGAGAAATATTTGCAGAGCAGTGATTTTATTAAAAAAAAAAAAAAGAAAAAAGAGAGGAAGTATTGAGATTTTTCCTAGGGATTCTGGGTATGTTCACGTGGGTTTGTGTGTTCTTAAGCATGCTTAGTTAAAGCCTAGTCTGACCATGGCCACGGTATAAAAGCAGAGATATTTAAGGGTATTTTCAGGAACATATGTAAATTATAAAAATGATGGGCAGAAATGATTCTGAATGTGCATTTTGTACCACAGGATGTTGGCTAACTATAAAGTAAAGGACACTGAGTATGCAGATTGCTCAGGAGCCAAAGCTACCTGAATTATGATGTATGATCTAACACATAGATGGATCATTGCCACAATTTCTCATATAAAGGACAGAGCACAAAGCTCAGAAACCGTTGAGGAAAAGTCACCAGTCAGCACTGTGAATACTGTTCTTATGTAAAGAGCTTTGCCGTGCTATTCTCACCTGGGAATAGGGAGGGTTCTGCCTCTGAGCAAACTGCCTCAAAGGCAGACCAGACCACTGCTGCTTCCCATTCACAACAAGAAAAACATTAGTTTAACTAGAAATGACTCTGTTACATCTCAGGCTTTGACGGCACTGAATTCAAATCAACTTCATTTAAGGTTGACCTTTATTTTGTATACATGGATGCTCACTTGCATGTGTCTGTGAATTACCAACAGAATCCAGAAGGTAGGAAATGCTTGGGAATGTACCTACAGCAAATGCTTAGATAATGCATGGTATGTGTGTCTTCTGTAACAACGCCCATTGCTCTTATGTCCTAGACAAAATGTTAGTCACGTTTTATATAAAATTGACAATTGTACATTTTAATAAAAATATAATAGGCCGGTTGTCCCATTAATCTTCTCTAAATCACTTCCAAAAATTTTCCCAGATGATTTGTGTCTTGTTAAGTATATGCAATTTACTATGTACAAATATATGAGCAAAGTTTTCTGAGTGTATTCTCTTGTGTGTATGTATAATCGTTTCACTATGTTGCACTGAATAGTCATAGGAAGTTCATCTTTCCCTAAGGATAATTATTACAATTGCTGAAATTTTTTACTCTTTAATGAGCAAGAGGATATTGGGGGCAAAGCTCTTTGTACCCGCACATCACTATGGAATGTAGGAATATTAATCATACAGCTTACTTTTCTCCGTGAAGGAGGAAAAATGCCTGCAATCAATCTAAAAGGCTCAGAGTGGATTTCCTTAATGATATAGGGTCCTCTTTGCTATTAGAAGGCAGACCTTACCTACTGTTAGCTATAAGGGCAGGCCTTACCTACTGTTAGCTATAAGGGCAGGCCTTACCTACTGTTAGCTATAAGGGCAGGCCTTACCTACTGTTAGCTATAAGGACAGGCCTTACCTACTGTTGGCTATAAGGGCAGGCCTTACCTACTGTTAGCTATAAGGGCAGACCTTATCTTACTGCTGCAGATTAACCCAGACTCTTTCTTCCCTTGCCTGTTAAACATCCAAGGGGAAATGTTCAATATTCTTTATGGCAGGCTGACCTCTATGCTTTTAGTAATAGATCCCATTAAATTCTAGGTCTTTTATAGATAGAACCCACTCTCATGGTCACATGTACTTTATAAAATGGATTCTATGGAGTCAAAACTTAAACTATATTCTGTATGTACTTAGAAATGGACTGAATGGACTGATCGTTGCCTGAAAAATCTTTCCTTAAATTGTACTGTATTTTAAATATGTTAGCAATAATTTGGCTGGAATTAGACTGCCCATGTCTGTTCCAGGTTGACAAACTTAATATGCACCAAGTTTCATTCTTATCTCTTAGCATGGTTTACTTCCCTAATTGATCCTAAAGGGATACCCTAAACTAAACTTGGATCCCCAAGTGACCTAGAATATCCTGCTCATCAAAGACTTATCTCCATTGCATTTCTCTGTGCACTTTTATTATTTGAACCATACATTTAATATTTGCTGTACTTGATTGGAATGCTCTTCATGAGAGTAAACCTGAGGATGAAGTCTATGCTGGGCTTTGCTGAGACATCTTTTGTCAAATTAATTAATTGTAATGGGTTTGCCTTAATCTCAGGTAAACTCTTTAGACAAGGGGAAAAGATAGTCATATTCTTTACCAAAATATTAAAACAGAAGTCTCTAGACAACATGCTAAAATTCTTTTCCACTGAAATATCTTGATCCAGTTTAGCACAAATCAAATCATCCTCAGCACCAATCTATTCCATAATCCTGCTGGGATGGTCCTTTAAACCACATTTAAGTCATTCTAGGGCTTCCCAAATCCAACTTCCCCAAATCTGCATTCTGACAAATAAAAACATAGTCAGGCCTATCACAGCAATAACCCAGTCCCTGTATGTCGCGACCACCTCAACCAGCAAGGAAGAAGCGACCCGAGGGCTCTTCTTAAAGCAGTTTATTCGGGAACCTTGAACATTCTTCTGACTTCTGACTTCTTGACTTCTTGACCCTGAGGGCAACACCCCAGGTCCTTAAATGCTCTGTCCTGAGCCTATCTCAGTAGGCCACGTGGTACATGCAGATAGGTTGCCAAAGGCAGAAGCAAGCTAGGCCAACAAGCACAGCCAAATAAGGAGTTGTTATTCACTCTAGCGCTCCAGCAAGGAGCGGAAGCCGGTGCCATCTTAGGGCTCAGTTCAGACAGCTCTCTACACCTGCACCAACTTATGTCTTAGTTAAAGTTTCCACTACTACCAAAGCAACTGTCATAAATGACAACATTTAGTTGGGGGCTGGCTTAAAGGTTTGGAGGTTTACTCAGTTCGATCCGTTATCATCATGGCAGGAAGCACGGCAGTATCCAGGGAGGTATAGCCCTGGGGGTGCAGAGAGTTCTACACATTGTTTGGATAAGAAACAAGAGAAGATTGTCTTCCAGGCAGCTAGAAGGAGGGTATTATTGCATATCTCCACAGTGACACACTTCCAGAAACAAGGCCACACCTACTCCAGCTTGTCCACACTTTCTAATAGTGCCACTTTCTGGGCCAAGCATAGTCAAACCACCACACCCCCATCCATTGATCACTATCTGTTCTCTCCTCTTTCCTAAGAATATCCAGTCCTCCTTAAGAACATCACTTTATATCTACCCTTTTTGGTATATTGATAGTAGTGTGCATATCTCTAGGTATTTCTTTAATATAGTACCTGTCATTCTAGCTAAAGCAATAAAGTAAGTAAAAGATATAAATAGAATATAAATTGAAAAGAAAGAAGTCAAAATGTCAGTATTTACAAATGATATAATAGTGTACATAAGCTACTCCATAAATAATACCAAAGGAATTACTATGGCTGAAAAACACCTTCAGGAAAGTGGTTGGATTCACACACATAAAATCTACCCCACCCTGCAAATCCGTAGCATTCCTTTATACAAATAATGAAAGAACTGATAAAGAAATTCTGGAAAGAGCACTTTACAATAGCCATGATTAATATTATATATCACATTGTCACTTTACCCAAGACCTTTTGGAGGTTTCTCCCCTCAAGCTGTATCACAGAGCAATCATAGTAAAAACTGTATGGCATTTGGTTGTAAAGAAAGGTTGAGGAATAGAATCGAGTTGAAGACCCTGAAATAATACCACACTACTATGAACACTTTATTATTGACAAAGAAGACAAGATCATGCAAGGAAACAATTGAAAGAATCTTCAACAAATGGTGTTGGTCTAACTCTAAATGATGCATGTAGTAGAAGCCAAATAGATTGATATCTATCACCCTGCGCAAACTCAAGTCCAAAAGGATAAAGAACCTCTACTGTATACACTGTATCGAATAGAAGAGAAAGTGGGGGAATACCTTGAATGCATTGGTACAGGAAAGGACATCCTGAACAGAACACCAATAGCTAAGGCTCTAAGATAAATGTAACTACCTGAGACTGCAAGCTTCCTTAAGACAAAGGACAAGACCAATAGGTCAAAATAGCAGCCTATAGATTAGGAAAAGATCTTCACCAACCCTACATCCAACACAGGTCTAATATCTAAAAGAAGCTAATAGCTATAAATGTAGACAAGTCCAATGACATAATTAAAAAATGGAGCACAGAACTAAGCAGAGAACTCTCAACAGAGGAATTTCAGACGGTATAGAAGTCTCCTACCTTATGCCTAACCATTTTGGTTATATGAATTGTAATACGCTTATCAAAGACATAAAAGCTAACATCCACATTTACATGAGTATGTGCAATATTTGGCTTTTTAGGTCTATATTACCTTTCAGTATGACTTTTCCAGCTTAACTTCTATACCTTAGAATCCATATTTTCAGTTATTATCAGCTGAGTAATGTTGCCTTACAATAATACCTCCTTTTTTCTCTGTTGACAAATATCCAGTGTGTTTCCCATTTCTTATTATTATGAGTAGAGCTGCTATAGACATGGCAATTGAGAGACAGTAAGAGACTTATGGGATACGGTTGAAAATAAAATCCCTATTTTGTATAGTATTTCATAAACGTACTCAGATTCTCCAATCAAGCATTCATAATTTGGAAATGTAATGTTTCCATATGCAATAATGAAGTGAAAAATATAATTATACAACACCTGCAAGACTTTAATAAATTAAGAAACATTACTCGTGTTCTCAAAGTTTAATGTATATGATATTACTCATTAACTCATCAATACCCAAATGCCAACAGTGTATGAAGATTCTCATTAGAACAATTAGAAACCAAATCATAAATCTTGAATAAGGTCACATGACATGTTTTGAAATGAGAAAACCTGGCTGAAGTGAGTACATAAAGCTGTGCGGTCCATTCCTGAGATCACACCCCAGGCATACATAACTTGTGTAAAACTATCTCATTTCTAAACAGGACTTGATACCTTCATTTGCTTCTCTGTCAATTTCCATTATCTCACAAAAAAGGATTTACATTTTTTCCAAGGAAGATGCTGAGCCTGAACATAGAGCATACCTAACTGGTAAGTTGGCTATAGTTTCTCTATGCAGATCGATATCATAGTAAGTTTATTTATGGGTTTCATATGGATATGAAAAGATTATGTCATAGGTAACCTCAAAAAATTCCATGGGTCCAGACAGGTTTAGAATCTATGGGGATGTGTGCATGTGGAGGGATAGAGGGAATCTTGAGATCTTGCTTCTCCTATCTCAGCCTCTCTATTAGTAGTATTGTTTATTTCATGTCTTTACACTATACTATGGTTTTTAAGAACAGCTTACATATTTTAAAAGTAATTATATACCCAAAAGAAATGTAGACAATTAAATTGGGAGGGGGTTTGTAAGAGAACAACAAAGAGTGAGACTGAATGCTTTGCTTGACGTTTGTAACTCTTGTATCAAGTTACCACAGTAAGAGCCAAGAGTTTAGGCTCTACTAAATATAAAACAAGCAAACAAACAAAAACACTTTATATATTTATGTTCATTTAAGAAAATATTAGTAGCGATTTATTATTTTGAACTATACAGTTAGTATGTTTGGAGTTATTTAAAATTTTTTTTATTTGTTTTTAATTTATTTTATGTATATGAGCACACTGCAGCTGTACAGATGGCTGTGAGCTATCATGTGTGTGGCTGCTGTTGATCTCAGGACGTTTGCTGGCCCCGCTTGCCCTGGCCCAGCTCGCTCTGCCCCGCTCGCTCAGGCATAATTTACTGCAGCTGTCTTCAGACACACCAGAAGAGGGCATCCGATCTCACTACGGGTGGTTCTGAGCCACCATGTGGTTGCTGGGATTTGAACTCAGGACCTCTGGAAGAGCAGTCAGTGCTCATACCCGCTGAGCCATCTCACCAGCCCCCTATTTAAAATTTATATTGAGAAAAACGTATATATTTTCAGTATTGCCGTAGACAAGCATCTATATAAGACTGTTAGATTGATTGTTGTTTTATATCAAACAACTTTTATAATATTCATTTTTATTGTCATAATATTTTATAAATTTTAAAGAATATGACAAAAAGATACTGTAGGTATTGAAGGGGAGTCTCTGGGAGGAGTTGGGGTACAAAAGGAAAACAAGAATGTGATTTAATTCTATTTACTTAAAATATGTTTTTAAATGTTAACAAATTCAGATAAATTGAAATCATGTAACTTTTCTCATTATAATGCAATAAAACTTAAAAGAATCTATTTACTTATCTGACAATCTCAAGTTTTAGAGATTTATAAGGAAAAGATAGTTATACATATGCTGAGTATTCAAAACTTAAGGAAATTACTGATCAAATATTCTAGAATATAGTATGTATAAATATAGTATATAAATAATATATATTATTCTTTAATTTTCTTTTACAATCCTGTGATCACCTCCCTACTGTCCCACCCTCTGACTGTGCCTCATTCCATATCCCTCCCCCATCTCTGAGATGTCCCCACTCCCCTGACGGCCAGAGGACTGTGTTAGCAAATAAAGTGCGTGAAATAAGGTGTAGCAACCATTTGTAAAACCACAAAATCCTGAAACTTGGTGGTGTTCTTTCTGATGTTTACTATAAATAAGCAATCAGTTTTTTTTTTTTCTTAAATTTTTATTATATAAATGCATTTTATACATCA
>JADRCD010122375.1:0-10400 GCA_019843815.1 Montemys delectorum
ACACACACACACACACACACACACACACACACACACACACACCCCTGCTTGTCTTCATGCTCACTCTCATGGGTGCCACTGCACATATGTGGAGATCAGAGGAGAACTCCATGGAGTAGTTCATTCCTTACACATTTCCATGCATTCCAGGGATGGAACTCAGGCCACCAGGCCTGCATAGCAGACGTCTCTACCCTATAAGTCATCTATCTCTCCAGCCCTGTTTCTAGATAAGAAGCGCAGCATGTGTTCTTCAAAGGAAATGCCTGCATTTACACTAAACATACTCCCTCCTCCTTTCCTTGCTTGCTTTAATAAAGCAGCCCTGGCAATGGAATCAGTCTGTTTGGGAATTGGTTGCGAACCCACACAAAGAGCCTGCTTCTGATAACCCAGAGAGTCAACTAGTTAGCCTTCAAATGGAAAGTCTGAGTAAGATTTTTGACAAATGCCTGAGGGAGAATTATCAGTGGGGTTATCAGAACAGAAATAAGGAAGAGCTGCAAACACGATAAAGTCTTCAGTGCAGCTCTTGTTACTGCAGTGATCTGCAATTGGTATGTACAGGCCTGGGGCAGAGAAAGGAACCCAAAAATGAGAGAAGGAAAAAGAAAAGGAAGGAGCAGGTTCTGGTGCTATCCTCAAGATTTTCTGCGTGCTACTTGGCAATAAGCCACCTCTCTAGGTTGCCTGTTAATAATCTGCTCAACAGGGGCTATGCTCTTAAGGGAAACTGGCCTTCTCTCTCTCAGTAGCTAACAATTGGCAATAAATCACTTCATGGTTATGAGTGGGACTATATCCTCAACTCTCTTCTCCTTGCTGGGATTTGATTTGAATTGTACAGGTCATGTACATGATGTCACAATTGCTGTGACTTCGTATGTGCAGCTGCACTGTTGTGGTCACCCACCACCTTTGACTCTTAACAATCTTTCTGCCCCCTCTTCCACTATGAACCCTTAGCCTCAGGAGGAAGGACGTGAAACAGATGTTCCAGTTAGGACTGGCCATTCCACAGTCTCCTATTCTCTGCACATTGACCAGTTGTGGCTCTCTGTGTTAACCGTGATTTCTGCCAAGAGAAGCTATTCTAATAAGAGTTTCGAGTTGCATAATTTTATGGGTATAATAGTGTTTGGTTTTTGAGACAAGAGCTTATGTAGTCCAGGCTGGCTTCAAACTCGGTATATAGCTAAGGAAAGCCTTGAACTCCTCCTGTTCCTCTGACCTCAACTCTCCCTATGCTGAAATTACAGAAGTGCACCATCATGCCCAGTGACATATTTCTTTTTATCTTATCTTTGCACATGCTCACATTTTTCTTTGAGCAAAATTGGGATCACAGTATGCATGCATATTTTGATTAAACTTTTGCACTGAAAAATGCTACATTCCCTTATATCATTAAAATGCTTTATTTTGTTTAAGGGATTATATTGTTAAGTTTCATGGGTGCAACTCCCTTTTCACATATAGAAGACACTATTTTAATGACTGTGTACGTGGTCAAATTAAAAAAAAAACTACCAATTATTTCTGAGCGTGGTGGTACATGTCTTTAATCTTACCACTCAATTGGCAGATTTGGGCAGATCTCTTTAAGTTTGAGGACAGCCTGGTCTACATAGTAAGTTCTAGGACAGCCAGGACTACATAAAGAGACCCTGTCTCTAAAAACAAAGCAAAACAAAAAAAGAAAAGGAAAGAACTGCCATTTGCTTATTTGATTCTTTACTTTTGAACATTTAATTTTTTTTTGCAGTTTTAGAAAACAAACAATGGGGTGGGGGTGGGGACATCTTCTCGGAGACAGGGGGGAGAAGGAATGGGATGAGGAACTGTGGGAGGGCAGACTGGGAGGGGGATAACAACTGGACTGTAAAAAAATAAAATAAAAAAAAAGTAATAAAAAAGGAAAACAAGCCAGGCAGTGGTGTTGGTGCATGCCTTTAATCCCAGCACGTGGGATTAAAGAGGCAGGCAGATTTCTGAGTTCGAGGCCAGCCTGGTCTACAGAGTGAGTTCCAGGACAGTCAGGGCTACACAGAGAAACCCTGTCTCGAAAAAAACAAAACAAATACACAAACAAACAAAGTTCTTGCTATGTACATCATTGAGGCTAGCCTCAGCCTTGTGAGGCTAGCACTTGACTCCCCAGTGGTTGTCTTTCCTCAGCCTGGTGAGTAATCAGGGTCAAAGATGTGAATCCCTAAGTCCATTTCATTTTTTTTAAAATTCAGTTTTATTATATGAGTATGGATGTTTCAACTGTCTGAAAGTATATATGGTGCATGTGTGCAATGCCAGTAGAGACCAGAAGAGGGTGCAGGATTCCCCTGAAGTATGAAGTACTGGTGGCTATGGTAGTGAGCCTTCATTTAGGTGCTGGCAGTCAAACCTGGGTCCTTTGCACCAGCAGCAAATGCTTTTCACCACTGACCCATCTCTTCAGCCCCGGCTTTGTTTTTTGTTTGCTTGCTTTATTTTGTTGAGAGAAGTTCTGGAGCTCACTTTGTAGATCATGCTGACCTGAACTCACAGAGATCCACCTGCCTCTGCCTCCTGAATACTGGGATTAAACAATTAAAGGTGTGCACCATTACACCTGGCTCTGTTTTATATCAACGTACAATTTCAATAAGTATATTTGCAATTGAGTTTTTTTTTCCCCAAGTTTCTGATTGCCATCTCAAGGTGACAGAATGATTGGGCCACACTGCATAAACTGAAAGGGCACTGTATAAATAGTGCTAAATTGCTCTCAGGAATGGTTATGCTGGTTGTTGCCTTCCATTTGCAGAAGGTGAGGGTGTCTCCCCATTTTAATGACTGTGTATTTTGAGTAAATCATAGATTATTTAAGCATTTCTCTCCTATTATTTTCAGTCCTTGTTTGCAAGTAAAATTGGTAGGAATGTCTCTGGAGAACAGCTTTGAGACTCCAGGTCCAGACTTAATTCCTGCTTCTCCTGTTAATCCCAACCTCAGCCTGTGTGCAATAGAAATAACGGGTACCTCACTCAGTCGTGATGTTGTTAGCTTACATTCAGCTGAAAGATAATGGCACTTTTACTTTTATTTTGAATTTTCAGCTTCCTCATTTAATGAAAATATTTGAACTATAATCCCTTTTGATTTCATGATCTCTGTATGTCTTTTTGGCTTTGAGGTATCGTGTATGAGAATGTAGAGAGCCACAAAATTCACAGACAAAATCAATTTGCTAATATTGCTTTGTTAGGTCCTGGTTACTGGAATATGATTGAGAAGGTTGCTAAAAACCCACCGTGTGGGTGAAGGAACATGATCGACTAAGCGTATCGTGTGAAATCACTGCATTCTCATTTTTCTGTACTTCCAGGTAGAGAATGAAAAGTAACCGGAGCAGAAACTTCAAACACAACAAAGATAAGGTGTCATTTACTCAGGTGCCAACGTCTTTGTAAAACTGCATTTCTCTCCGTTGTCCTCTTCAGCTACTTTCCATAAAACCAATTAAATAGAACGCCGTTTTTCCACTATGTAGGCTAAATGTGCATTGCACGGTATTCATGCTACAAAAGCCCAAGAAGTGGGAGTCACTTCTTAACTCTGACAGTTTTGGGGGTTTTACAGAGCTTGCTGCCACAAGATGGATTCCTCTATCTCTTCTGGTACAAGGAACATCTCAAGGCCCCCTTTGCCTTCAAAAGCAAGGAAACATTCAGAGTGTTTAATTCAATGTGTTTTAGACCCAGTTGTATATTATTATGATTGTGTGTGTGTGTGTGTGAGTGTGTGAGTGTGTGTGTGTGTGTGTGTGTGTGTGTGTGTGTGTGTGTGTGTAAATATGCAGATCCTCAGGCCCAACTTTTCCAGACAGGCATATGAAGAATAGGACCTGTAAGTTAGCGTGTTTATTGAGGCGAGAATGAGTTGGAATTGCTCTGGTTTTAATTTGACAATGAATCCCAGATTATCTATCAGTAGAGGCACAAGCAGAAATTTTAACTTTCCATGAAAGATAAAAGTAGAGAAGGTTTTATGATGCTATTGGGGAGGGAGAGACAAGAGACTGAAAAGTATTTTTAGCCAATCTGATGTTGCTCATTTGGATAACAGGCCTAAATTCCATTTTGCCTGGGTTTTCTCACCTTCCAGTTTGATGAAAACATTTGGCAGGATTTGGTGTTATTCAGTATTAATGGGATATTTATTCAAATGGCATGATAAATTTGTAATGTGCTCTTCTGAATTGAATTCTGGAATCCAAAAAAAAAAAAAAAAAGGCATTAGATTGAAAAAACCTAGTTAAATGTGAGTAAAGCCTATAGTTGAATTAATAATAATCTGTCAGTGCTAATTTCTTGTCTTTGGCAAGTGTATGAAGCACGGTGTTAACATTTAGGGGGCTTGGGTGATAGACATGTAAAAAGATGCAGTGTCTCTAAGTACAAAATTACTCCAAAGTAAAGAAGTTTGTTTTAAAAACTAATCTTAAGTTAGAACAAACCAAGCACTCAGTGAAGCAACGACAGATTGCTAATCAAAGCACTGATTGACTCTCACACTGGGGGAAAATCCTTTAGGGAGATAATTGCTTGATTTATGTGGAAAAGTTACTTAGGAGAAAAAGCCTGTTATGTCCCAGAAGATGAGTTGGCTGAGTCGGGGAGGGCTGTTTTAATTTCAGGAAAATCAAATGATGATTTTCTTCTTTGATAGCACGTTCTGTTTTGCAATTTTCATGGAGGTAATTGTTTTAAATGGGAAACATGGATCCCAATGGATTACTTAATGGAGTGATCAGCCAAGACTGGAATCTCCTTATAATGGGTTTGTATATAGTAGGCTAAAGTGGGTAAACAGCTTAATCTGAAAGATGATTATGTATGTGTATATATGAAAATATGTTTTATAAAAGCATCATGTCATAAACCAGGTGAGGTAGTGCCGTAGACCCAGGTAGTTGGGGTTAAGGCAGGAGGATTGTGTGAACATAGACGTTTTGAGCCAGCTGTGGTGAATCAGCCACAGGAAAAACATTTCAGAAGGCAAGGGGAAGCAAGATGTGAACGTTCTTAAACATGCACACATACAGGCGACAAAAGGCAGAGAAGGGATTTATTTGAGAAGTAGCTAGGATCAGGAAAGGTCACTATGGAATTGTGTATGAGGAGAAATTTTGAAGCAGTTATCACGTGCTTCTGAGACGTCAAGTTGGGTGAAGAACTGATAATGGATGGTGGCCTTGGATAAGAGATGAACGTCTACCTTATCAAGAAGCAGGGCTGTAGGATAGAGACAGCAGCTCCAGATTTAGAAGAGGATTAGCATCTATGGGGAGTTGAAGAAAGGAAGGGGTGTGTTTCCCCTCTGTTTGATCAGGGAAATAAGCAGAGAGTAAGGATGATGCAGTATACAGACTGAAACATTTGTATGTTGAAAAGCTCTGAGAGATGGAGGTGATGGAGGAAGGTAGAGATGCCATAGGGGGCCAAGTAGGATCATAGATGCAGCAACATTCAGAGTGAAGTTCTGAGAGGTGGAGAGGATACAGAATGCAACAAGCAGAGAAAAGACAAGAGATTATTGTGGTAGAGTTGGGAATGTTTGTGGAAGTGTGTCCAATAAACCACTTCTTTTCTTCTCTTCTATGCTATGTTCTCCCTTCTGCCTCACTGCTTCTGCATGAGGCCCTAGGGTTCAGAATCTTCAACAAGGACATTACACAGCTTGGGTAGCTTGAGGGCATTACCCATCTGAGAGCTGTTGCTGGATTGGTACAAGCAGAAAGAAATATATTGCCTATTTAGCTTCCATTTGGTCTGTACGTTGTATGGGAACCAAACTCAGGTCAGCAACACCACAGAATTACATCATCACACTTATCGTTGGAGGCTTTCTCTAACATCACAATCAGCATTGTCCACTCGCATATGCATCAGCATCTAAGAGTAATCAGTTTTAATGATGTTCACTTGAGTTTCTTTCATAAATCACATACTTTGATGAGATAATGGAAAACCATCTAATTTTGATCTAAGATAAATGAAAAGTGAATGCACACGTGCTTTAAAAGCATTTTGGTTGGCTTCTCATGTTCATTATTTAAAGGAATAGAATATATCCTAACTTCTCTTTTGGAAGTAAAGGAGGCAAAAGTACAGTAGATGTTTAATTTCTAGAGTTTGAGTTGTAGTGTCCATAAGCAAATAAAAACACAGCTCACCCTTAGTATGCTTTGCATGAAACTCAATTGACTAGAAATCAGTGCCTATGAATGGCATGTGCAAAATGTTCTCAACGAATCAAGGAGGGAGCTGAACCCTACTTTCTCTTTACAGAGATATATGCTCATTTCTATCAGGAAAAGTTCTGAGCATCTATGTTTAGACTCTTCCAAAACTAACTAGAATAAGGGATACTTCGGCAGAGTAGCATCTTCATCTGCTTTTATTATATAGTTTTATGTTAAGGGTATCACAGATCAAAGACTTACATTCTGTTTCTCTTTATCAAAATTGCTTTCAGTTAATCAAGGGAATATGTGTACCTTGTTGCCTAAAATTAAAAAAAAAGAAGAAGAAATTGCAAAAGCTGATCCTTTTTAGTTCAATGTTATCTGCTAAGACTTTCCTGAATGAACACAAACCTTTGGACTAAGAGTTATTGTCCTGGCTGAGTCTGCTGCAATTCCTATTATGTTCACCTCGGGGCTTGCTGCAGCAGAACTGCAGAAAACTAAGTTAATTATTATGGAGCTGATATGATGTGTAGAGCAAAAGAAAGCTTAAATGAAGCCCTTGGAAGGGCCATTCTATTCTTCCCCCACTGTAATAGTTTGTACTCCTGTTAAGAATTAAGGCATGATACTTGCCACAATTGGGTGAATTACCTAAATGCTAATGTCAACATCACATGTAATTTAGGAGAGATATGAAGAAGCGTTTTTCTGTTTTTTAAATGTCAAAACCATTTCTCATCCATCAGGTAATCTTTCTTTCTTCAATTTTCTTTTCACAAATATAGTACCTTGTCAGTGCTACTGAAGTAATAATTGATTTCACAGCCACAAAACCATGGGAAGCCAAAGAACCTTCATTATAAGAGAGGATATGAAAATATGAACGAGACACTGCTTCCCCAAGAACCACAAAATCAATAGGCAAGCACAGCAGACAGTGCCAAACAGTGCGTCTACCAGAGAATCCTAGCTGAGGCTAAGTGCCAGGTGGCAAAGCAGTGTGCCCTAAATGACCACCAAGGGCTCGACTGGGCTGCTTAGTAAAAAAACATGATGCTTTCAATTAAATGTCAAAGAAAATTACACACGGAAAAAAATCAGAGCACAGCAGGCATAGTTCAAACAGTCCCTCTTCACTAACTTACTACTGTTACCCAAGTTTCTCAGTATTTGAAGTTCTGGTGACCTTTTCCTGTTCCAGGAAACATGCCACACTTGGGAGAAGGCTTCAGAGGAATCATGACCTCCCAAGCCATATGTGACTGTGCAAGGTAGCATTTTAATAATGTTTGTTCTGTGAGTTGGTGTTGTGTGTGTGTGTGTGTGTGTGTGTGTGTGTGTGTGTGTGTGCGCGCGCGCACACTCTTAGGGCACATGTTTGGAGGTGAGAAGATAACTGCGTGTAATCTATTCTCCCTTTTCACCTTGCTGTGGGTCCTAGGGATGGAACTCCAGTCACTGGTTCATTGTCTAGTCACTTGGTCAACCAGCACCTTTACCCATCTTGCCAGCTTCCAATTTTCTGTTTCTGAAAGTCTGCCAACACCTGGAACTCTGTTGAAACTTTTGGAATGCAGTACAGATCTTAAAGCAAAAAAAATTAAAATATTCCCCAAATCATGCTCTTTCCCTGCAGAACTAGCAAACTTCTTGTCATGTCTGTTTGATGGATATCTCCACCCCTTCTGGCCTACTAACTAGAGACTATTGACAAAATGCCTAGCTATTTTTGTTTATTTTCATTGGTGTTATTAAAAGATGGATGTGGTTTTGTGTGTGAGTGCCTGCATCTGTGTATGAGCATCATGTAATGTGTCTGGTGCCTGCCGAGGACAGAAGATGGCATATGACCCCATGGAAGTGTAGTTATAAAGGATTATGAGCTGCCATGTCAGTTCTGGGAGTCAAACCTGGGTCCTTATCAAGAGCAGTAAGTGTTCCCAACTCTCAGCCGTCTCTCTAGTCCCACCTGACCATGTTTGGCTGCAATTTCTGGACCCTCTGTGAAGGCCCAGGGTCTCTTTTCTGCTAAGAAGATCCCTATTGTTTACCCTCTTGATTCATTTTAGAAGTGTTGGGCTAGACTCAGCATAATCCCTGCTCACATGCAGATATGCCATTGCATCATGGAAAGAAACTATACTTATAAAAGCCAGAGGATTATACTACCCCCGAAAACCAAGCCAAACCAAACCAAAAACTAACTAACTCCAAGAAGTAAGTTATTTTTAACATTCCTTAATTATATTTAGTGTGTGTTTGGGTGGGTGTGTGTACGTGTGGGTGCATGCGCATCCTGCTCATGCCATGGCCTGCATATTGAAGTCAGAAGACAAATTCTAGGAGTTGGTTCTCTCCTTTTACCATATGGGTTCTAAGTCTTGGTTGAACTGAGGTATCTCACTGGTTCTGAAATTTTTTCTTTTGTCCAGACTGTGCCCTAGCACTCCTGTAAAGGGCTTGACAGAATAAAGCTTTTTCCCCCCCAACTTTTCAGGGACTATTAGGTCAATATGCATCTTGTGAACAACTAATTCTCTGGCAAGTGTGTTTGAAAAACTTAATTTGCTTATCCCCTCTTGGAAGAGACATAATAGCAGTCAACAATGATGCTAAGAAGCCTTGCAATAGCATGAACTCACAGCAGCTGCATTTACTGGCATTGAGCCTGCAACAGACTGGCCCTATCAACAGTCAGTCATGGATGAGAGAGGGACACATGGGACCTATGATGGTTAGTTTTAACAGTTAACTTGACATACTGTAGACTTACCTGCAAAGACAGTCTTGTTGAAGTGTCCTCTAGAAGAGGGTGGCCTCTGGGCATGTCTATAGGGAATTGTCTTAACTGCCTTAAGTGTGGAAGACACACACACACACACACACACACACACACACACACACACACACACACGTTGTGGATGGCACCATTTCCTGCTTTGCAACCAGTTTGAGTATATCAAGGTGGCTGAGCACAAGCAGGCATGCATAATTCATTTCTTTCCGCTCTTGACTATGAATTTGATGTGTCGCTTCAAGTTCCTGTTGCTTTGACTTCCCTGCAGTAATCGGGGATTGTGAGCTAAAAGAAACCCTTCTCCCCTAAATTGCTTTTTTGTCAGGATATTTTATCACAGCCACAAAAATAAAGCTAAAGGAGGGTCCCACCCATAAGTGCTGAACTATTGGCGACTGAATCTGGGAGAGAAGACAGCGTTGTCGTCAATTGTCTGTGCACAAGGCTCCAATGAATAGTTCAAACCCCATGGTGACATGGACAGCCTCAGTTAAACTCAGTGAGTCACAAAACAAAAAGGCATGAACGTGAGGAGAAACGCTTATGAGAGAAAAGGAGGACTGGCAGGGCTGGAGGGAGAAAAACAGATGGGGAGGGGGAATCAGAATGCATTCTATACATATGAGAGATTACCAGAGAATATATTAGATTTTTTAAAAGGGACTACAATTACAGCTACCCATTTCTTTTTATTTAACTCAGTTTGTTCTATATGTATTGTCCATGAATCATCTCTTTTCATTTAATAGCTGACAATATATGATGAAACTCCCATTCTCTGGCATTCAGCTGCAAATTAAGCGGAATTTACCAGAGGACATGTGAGTATTTTTGACGTCATTTGGTAATTCTATGGGGGTTAGAGTCTTCTTGCAGATCTGTGAGTCATCTGAGCAAAAAATAATAACTTCATCTCTCTATAACTGATCCCCACCTGCTTGTGAGTCCCCAGGTCCTCCGAAGGAGGGAATTACTTACACTTTGTCTCTTTGAGATGACTCAGTGTTTTCTGGTTTAAAACTTAATCTCTGTTGGATAATTAGTTACTCATTTGGTTCAGCATTTCCACCTAGTCTCCTCGGTAACTCAATCACAGCTGCTCTTAATTCAAGACTTTCCTATTCTGTCTCTGTTTTCTATACCCTTGATCCCCTTCCCGCCCTCTTACTTTCCACTTCAAACACCCCACCACTTCCTGTTTTTGCTTTCCTTTGTCTACCTATTGAGGGCCATACACTGTTGCAGGAAGCAATCCCTTATGCAGAAAATGTTTTGCCACACTGCATACTCAGAGCACCTATGTCATTGTGAGACTATAACATGAGGAAATAATGTTAATTAATTTCTTTTTTTAAATTTTTTTTTGTTTTTTTG
>JADRCD010122379.1:0-12253 GCA_019843815.1 Montemys delectorum
CCTGGCATTCCCCTACACTGGGGCATAGAACCTTCACAGGACCAAGGGCCTCTCCTCCCATTGATGACCGATCTGGCCACCCTCTGCTACATGTGCAGCTGGAGCTATGAGTCCCACCATGTGTACTCTTTGGTTGGTGGTTTAGTTGCTGGGAGCTCTGAGGGTACTAGTTAGCTCATATTGTTGTTCATCCTAAGGGGCTGCAAGCCCTTTCATCTCTTTGGGTCCTATCTCTAGCTCCTTCATTGGGGACTCTGTGCTCAGTCCAATGAATGAGTGTGAGCCTCTACTTCTGTATTAGTTGGGCACTGTCAGAGCCTCTCAGGAGATAGCTATATCAGATTCCTGTCAGCCAGCACTTGCTGGCATCCACAATAGTGTCTGGGTTTGGTGATTGAATATGGGAAGGATTCCCAGGTGGAGCAGTCTCTGGACTGTCCTTCCTTCAGTCTCTGCTCCATAGTTTGTCTCTGTAACTCCTTCCATGGGTATTTTGTTCCACCTTCTAAGAAGGAACTAAGTATCCACACTTTGGTCTTCCTTCTTCTTGAGTTTCTTGTGGTTTGTGGATTGTATTTTGGATATTCTGAGCTTCTGGGTTAATATCCACTTATCCGAGAGTGCATACCATGTGTGTTCTTTTGTGACTGGGTTACCTCACTCAGGATGATACTCTCCAGATCCATCCATTTCCCTAAGAATTTCATAAATTCATTGTTTTTAATAGCTGAGTAGTACTCCATCGTGTAAATGTACCACATTTTCTGTATCCATTCCTCTGTTGAGGGACTAATAGAAAAGAAAGTGGTGAAGACCACATGGGCATAGGGGAAAATTTCCTTAACAGAACACCAATAGCTTATACTCTAAGATCAAAAATTGACAAATGGGACCTCATAAAATTACAAAGCTTCTGTAAGGCAAAGGACACTGTCAATAAGACAGAATGACAACTAACAGATAAGGGAAAGATCTTTACCAATCCTACATCCGATAGAGGGCTAATATCCAGTATATACAAAGAACTCAAGAAGTTAAACTCCAGAGAAACAAATAACCCTATTAAAAATAGGGTACAGAGCTAAACAAAGAATTCTCAACTGAAGAATACAGAATGGCTGAGAAGAACCAAAAGAAAAAAAAAAGTTCAACATCTTTAGTCATCAGGAAAATGCAAATCAAAACAACCCTGAGATTCCACCTCACACCTGTCAGAATGGTTAAGATCAAAAACTCAGGTGACAGCAGATGCTGGAGAGGTTGTGGAGAACAAGGAACATTCCTTCATTGCTGGTGGGATTGCAAGCTGGAACAACCATTCTGGAAATCAGTTTGGTGGTTCCTCAGAAAATTAGACATAGTACTACCTGAGGACCTAGGTATACCACTCCTGGGCATATATCCAGAAGATGCTCCAACATGTAATAAGGACACATGCTCCACTATGTTCATAGCAGTCTTATATATAATAGCCAGAAACTGGAAACAACCCAGATGTCCCTCAACAGAGGAATGGATACAGATTTACACAATGGAGTAGACGAACACACTTACATTCAATATACAAATAAATTTAAAATAAATCTGTAAAAAAAAGCAATCAACTTTCATTGCTGGTAGAATGGGTCACCAAGTCTGATAACCTGAGTTTAATCCCCATAACTAATGCCTACAAATTGCCCTCTGACCTCCTTCCATACTTGTCCCCAACACTAAATAAATAAATGTAGTAAACAAAAAGCTTAGGACAATTTTGGAAATTTATTAGATATTATATCCTTAAACATTGCTCTTATACTGTTTATTTTCTCCTTCTAAGGCTCAAATTAAGCTGGATTTGCTGTTTGAACAGCAAGAATATGCATTTGAAAATCACATTTATTTTTCCATCATTACAATTTTTTTTTTTTTTTTAGATATTTGTACAATTCAATCAGGGTAGAAGGGAATTATAGGTACAAGGAAACATACACTGTTTGTAAATTAATAAAACATTTTTAAAGAGAGATACATTCAAATATTCAACTCCTCAGTAAAAGACAGACAACCTCTGATTGCTTTTGAGACTTACTAGTCATACAACTTAGTTCATCAGCACAGTTTCCTTGGCAACATGACTGCAGAAACAATGTCAGGAACTATAACTAATAAAGGACCATTTCAGGCAGCATCAGAGGGCAGCCAGCAGTCCTCCTCAGTAGAAGCAGACAGAGAGCAAGAAGATCTTGTCAGTCATTACCTCGAACATCTCCAGAAGCTCTGAGTGAGATCTTATTATCCACATCTTCAATATACTGGATACTAAAGCAGAGTTCACAAATGAGAAAGGACCTGAGGGTGGCTTCTTCATAGTTGTTGGAGATGTTCATATTGATCACATGTACCAGCTGACACACCTCTTATTCCTGGGCATTCAGGTATTCTACCACCTGGTCATAGACATACTTGTGACACGTGAAGATCACATTGAAGAGATCTTTGCTGCTTTGGAATCGTTCAGGGCAAGACTTAATTCTCCAGTTTCTGTCCAGCATGTGTAAAATGTAATTCTGTGTGTAGAAGGTTCTATCCTTCTTCAGCAGTTCATGGTATATTTTTGTCATACGTGGTTTAGAACTCAAAAACGTTCAGCTTATCAGGTGTGGGCCCAGGAAGTTTCACAAAACCTCCTGTTCTGAAGAATTTCACGTTGAATCCTCATTTGCTCAAGAGTCTATGTGCCTCCACGCTCTGGTTCTGGTTGCTTGAACACACCACAGCCACTTGGCATGGATGAGATTGCATGGCAATGGCAGCACTCAGAGATGGTTTGAGTGGTAAAATGTCCACAAAATGGTGCTTTAAAGTCCCAGCTAAAATCATGTTGACTGCTTGCCTGAATGGAGGTTACTTATTATCCCTATGTGGGGTTGAAGCATCAGGCCATGGGGTACTGGCACTAGAGAGAGGGACTAAGTATTTTCAGATGCTGGGAGGATGGCTATCATGAAGTGGATGTGACATTACCACCAATATTCCAATTCCAAAAGAAATCAAAATTCTTTGTAGCGTTCCATGTAAATTTGGGCACATAGCCTATTCTGTCATTCTAGAATTCCTATGGTGAAATACAGACAGAAGTATCTATGGCAACTCATAGGCCAGCCAACGAGTACACAGCAATGAACAATAAAAAGAACCTATCTCAAACAGGGTGGAAGGTGACTACCAAAACCCGAGGTTGTCCTCTGACTTCCACATACATGTATTTATATGTTCACTGGTGTGCAGATATATACACACAAACATAAACATCTAAAATTAATCTTGGAAAAGCATTTTGATTTATTACCATTCTGCTTCCTACAATCAGTTTTATATGATAGCACACAAGTATTTTGTGTTGTGTGCGTGCGTGTGTGTGTGTGTGTGTGTGTGTGTGTGTGTGTGTGTGTGTGTGTGTGTTTTGGTGCTTGAATCCAGAGCCTTACACATACCCATAGGCTTGAATTTGTCCTTCTTTCCTTCCTTTCTTCCTCCCTCCCTCCCTCCCTTCCTTCCTCTCTTCCTCCCTTTCTTCCTTTCTTCCTTTCTTCTTTTTCCTTTTCTGGAAACACTATCTTAAGTCCCTAGTTTCTTTTTCTCCTTGGAACCTAACGCAAAACTCTTTTATAGTAATATTTTCCTCTTTCAAAAACAAAACAAGCAACTACTCACATAACATCTTTTTCAGTGAGAAAGCAATATTCTATTATTTTTTTCTTACTTATGCTTTCATAAGATATAGTTGGCATCAGACAATCAAAAATCAGTTACGGAGACTAGGAATATAGCTCAGTTTGTCAAGCTCACTTTGTCAAGCTTTGAAATCAGTTCCCAGCACTGCATAAAATGAGGGGTTGTGGCATCCTACCACTTGAGCAGTAGAGGTAGGAGGACCAGATCAGGTTCAGCTACACAGAAAGTCATTGGTCAACCTGGGTTACTTAAAATCTTATCCCTTGTTCTGCGAGATTTTCTGCTGTATATCCTTCTACATCTCTACCCTCTGCTTTCTCTAATTCCTCTGGCTCTGCCTTTTTAAACATGGGCATTTCTCTGGATCCCTTATTGTTCCTTTTATCACTTACACTCTCGGAGCAATTGAACAAGCTAAAGTATGTAATCACCATCTGTACAGTATTTCTCAAACATTTGGAATCTAATGAGATAATGACACACTAGAACCATCAGGTTTTTAATTACAAGATTCTTTTCTACTTATAATTCATTTTAAACATAGTACATACTTATCTTTAATGAAATAGTAATGCTATTTTATAATAGAGAATGTGATAAAGTCATTTGTAATATTTTCTCAGTATATGTGTTGAATAGACTGGATTTTAGGTTGTTACAGTGTATTATTCCTCCTCTTTATACTAATTTATGAAGCCCTAATTCATAGTCTTCAGTTGTAGGAATAGTATTAAGTATTTGCTGCATTTTACAGGTATGGTTTTTATATCAGTTAAGTATAGAAACAAAAATTATAAAGAGAATTCTAACTAAAAATTAATGTTTTTATATGATAAACTGAATAACACATGGCAAAAAAATAGTGGGATGGGTGTTTCAGATTGGAAAATTGTAACAAACTGATTGCTGGTATATTCTGTGCAATTAAAAATTGTAACATTTGGGGTGTGTTTTGCGTGCTTGTGCGTGTGTGTGTGTGTGTGTGTGTGTGTGTGTGTGTGTGTGTGTGCCTGTTTGCTCATATATGCATGTGTATGAGCAGCATGCCTGCCATAGCTTGCATGTGTATGGGAAAAAGAGGAAGCCCTGAGTGAATCAATGTGTCAGGATGAGGTCTGGACTGAGTGAGTGTTGTACTCAGGAACACAGACATGTGAAGGACTCCAATGCCTCAGACCAATGGGAGTGGCAAAACCTCTGGGTGAGGGGTGAGGCCCAGGCAGATGGTGAAGCCTTCCTCTATTCCAAGTGTGAATGTTGACAGTGTATGCAGAAACTATCAGCCACAGTTTTCTCCTCCTCGAAGACTGCAGCTGGAGACTGTTTCCATATAGACAACTCTTACCAAGATTAGCTAAACCTGTCCCCTTGTTTATCTATATACCATAAGCTCACCTCCCTGTTCAGGTGTCTATAATAAAGCTACTTCCTCAATCCAGATGCATAAAATAAACATACTGAGTTTCCAGGTTATGTAGTAGGTGCCCTCCAACACAGCAAGCACAACTCACCCGATTCCAGCTTTATTCTGCTCATGTGGGCACCCCCTTTCTTCATTTCCTCATGGTTCCAGGAAGGTTTCTAGTAACAAGCTGTGCAAGGATGCAGCATATGTGAAGGTCAGAGGACAAATTCTGGGACTCAGTTCACTGCTTCCATTATGTAGTTTCTGGGGATGTAGCTCAGGTCCTAAGGCCCCCTTACTTGCTAAGCTATCTCACTGGCCTTGTTTGTACAGATCTCTAAAAAAATATTTCCTCATATCTTGAGCAAGTACTTTAAAGTAATTTTAAATTACCCTCTAAGATATATGTATGACTTTTTAAAATGAAGTGAATATAACTATCAAGTATTAGAGTCAACCCTTGGCATTAAAAATTATGTATTATATGTTACTCCTCATGAGATCTCTTTTCTTTTTTTTTTTTTTCCTTTTTGTCTTTTTGGGTTTTTTTTATTAGATATTTCTTTTATTTACATTTCAAATGTTATTGCCTTTCCTGGTTTCCCCTCTGAAAACACCCTATCCCATTCCCCTCCCCCTGTCACCAACCCACCCACTCCCACTTCCTGGTCTGGCAATCCCATAAACTGGGGCATTGAGCCTTCACAGGACCGATGGCCTCTCCTCCCATTGATGACCAATAAGGTCATCCTCTGCTACATATGTAGCAAAAGCTATGAGTCCCTCCATGTGTACTCTTTCATTGGTGGCATAATCCCTGGGAGCTCTGGGGGTATTGGTTGGCTCATACTGTTGTTCCTCCTATGGTGCATACCATGTGTGTTCTTTTGTGATTGGGTTACCTCACTCAGGATGATATTCTCCAGATCATCCGTTTCCCTAAGAATTTAATAAATTCATTGTTTTTAATAGCTGAGTAGTACTCCATTGTATAGATGTACCACATTTTCTGTATCCATTCCTCTGTTGAGAGACATCTGGGTTCTTTCCAGCTTCTGGCTATTATAAATAAGGCTACTAGAAACATAGTGGACCATGTGTGCTTACTACATGTTGGAGCATCTTCAGGATATATGCCTAGGAGTGGTACAGCTAGGTCCTCAGGTAGTATTATGTCCAATTTTCTGAGAAATCGCCAAAATGATTCTCATAGTGGTTGTACCAGCTTGCAATCTCACTAGCAATGGAGGAGTGTTCCCCTTTCTACACATCCTTACCAGAACCTGCTGTCACCAGAGTTTTTCTTCTTAGTGATTCTGACTGGTATGAGGTGGAATCTCAGGATTGTTTTGATTTGCATTTCCCTGATGGCTGAGGATGTTTGAACTTTTCTTAGGTGCTACTCAGCAATTCAAGATTCCTCAGTTGAGAATTCTTTGTTTAACTCTGTACCCCATTTTAATAGGGTTATTTGTTTCTCTGGAGTCTAACTTCTTGAGTTCTTCGGTAATCTGTTGGTTGCCATTTTGTCCTATTGAAAGTGGCCTTTGCCTGGCAGTGTTGGTGCATGCCTTTAATCCCAGCACTTGGGAGGCAGAGCCAGGCAGATTTCTGAGTTGGAGGCCAGCCTGGTCTACAAAGTGAGTTCCAGAACAGCCAGGGCTACACAGAGAAATCCTGTCTCAAAAATCTTTTAAAAAAAAGTGTCTTTTGCCTTCTAGAAGCATTGTTTTTTATGAGGTCCCATTTGTCAATTCTTGATCTTAGCATAAGCTCTTGGTGTTCTGTTCATGAAATTTTCCCACATGTCCTTGTGCTCAAGGCTCTTCCCCACTTTCTTTTCTATTAGTTTCAGTGTATCTGGTTTGATGTGGAGGTCCTTGATCCACTTGGACTTGAGCTTTGTACAAGGAGATAGGAATGGATCGATTTGTATTCTTCTACATGCTAACTACCAGTTGAACCAGCACCATTTGTTGAAAATGTTGTTTTTTATCCACTGCATGGTTATAGCTCCTTTGTCAAAGATCAAGTGACCATATAGGTGTGTGGATTCATTTCTGGTTCTTCAATTCTTTTCCTTTGATCTACCTGCCTGTCACTGTACCAATACCATGCAGTTTTGTTTTTGTTTTTATTTTTGTTTTTGTTTTTGTTTTTGTAACATGATTGCTCTGTAGTACAGCTTGAGGTGAGGGATGGTGATTCGACCAGAAGTTCTTTTATTGTTGAGAATAATTTTTGGTCTCCTGTTATTTTGTTATTCCAGATGAGTTTGAAAATTGCTCTTTCTAAGTCTGTGAAGAATTGAGCTGGAATTTTGAGGGGGATTGCATTGAATCTGTAGATTGCCTTTGGTAAGATGGCCATTTTTACTATATTAATCCTGCCAATCCATGAGCATGAAAGATCGTTCCATCTTCTGAGATCTCCTTCGATTTCTTTCTTCAGAGACTTGAAGTTCTTTTCATACAGATATTTCACTTGTTAGTTAGAGTCACACTGAAGTATTTCATATTATCTGTGACTATTGTGAAGGGTGTTGTTTCTCTAATTTCTTTCTCAGCCTGTTTGTCCTTTGAGTACAGGAAGGCCAATTTTTGGTTGAGTTAATTTGATTTGTTTGAGTTGTTTGATTTGTTTGAGTTAATTTTGTATCCAACCACTTTCCTGAAGTTGTTTATCAGCTTTATGAGTCCTCTGGTGGAATTATTGGGTCACTTAAGTATACTATCATATCATCTGCAAATAGTGATAGTTTGACTTCTTCCTTTCTAATTTCTATCCCTTTGACTGTCTTTTGTTGTCTAGTTGCTCTGGCTAGGATGTCAAGTACTATATTGGGTAGGGAAAGAGTTGGCAGCCTTGTCTAGTCCCTGACTTTAATGGAATTGCTGCAAGTTTCTCTCTATTTAGTTTGATGCTGGCTACTGGTTTGCTGTATATTGCTTTTACTATGTTTAGACATGGGCCTTGAATTCTTGACATTTCCAAGACTTTTTGATGTCATCAAACGATTACTCAACATCTAATGAAATGAACATGTACTTTTTTTCCCCCTTTGAGTTTGTTTATATAGTGGATTACATTGATGAATTTCCATATAATGAACCATCCCTGCATCCCTGGGCCTACTTGATCATGATTGATGATTGTTTTGATGTGTTCCTTGATTCTGTTTGAGAGAATTGTATTGAGTATTTTTCCATTGATATTCCTAAAGGAAATTGGTCAGAAATTCTCTTTCTTTCTTGGGTCTTTGTGCGGTTTAGTTATCAGAGTAATTGTGGCTTCATAGAATGAATAGGGTAGAGTATTTTCTGTTTCTATTTGGTGGAATAGTTTGAGGAGTATTGGTACTAGGTCTTCTTTGAAAGTCTGATAGAACTCTGTACTAATGCCATCTCCTTGTTTTTTTGTTTTTTTGTTTGTTTGTTTGTTTGTTTGTTTGTTTGTTTGTTTTTGGTTGGGAGACTACTAATGACTTTCTATTTCTTTAGGGGATATGGGATTGTTTAGATCATTTATCTGATCCTGATTTAACTTTGGTACCAGTCTAGAAAATTGTCAATTTCATCCAGATTTTCCAGTTTTGTTGAGTATAGGCTTTTGTAGTAGGACCTGATGATATTTTGGATTTCCTCTGTTTCTGTTGTTATGTCTCCCTTTTCATTTATGATTTTATTAAGTAGGTTACTGCCTCTGTTCCTCTGGTTATTATGGCTAAGGATTTCTCTATCTTATTGATTTTCTCAAAGAACCAGCTCCTGGTTTTGTTGATTCTGATTATATTATTTTTGTTTCTAGTGGTCGATTTCAGTCCTGAGATTATTTCCTGTTATCCATTGTCTTGGGTGTATTTCCTTCTTTTTGTTCTAGTACTTTCAGTTGTGGTGTCAAGCTGCTAGTGTATGTTCTCTCTAGCTTCTTTTTGGAGACACTCAGAGCTATGAGTTTTCCTCTTACCACTGCTTTCATTGTGTCTCATAAGTTTGGGTATGTTGTAGCTTCATTTTCATTAAATTCTAAAATGTCTTTAATTTCTTTCTTCATTTCTTCTTTGACCAAGTTATCATTGAGCAGAGTGTTTTTCAGCTTCCACGTGTATGTGGGCATTCTATTGTTTATGTTGTTATTGAAGACCAGCCTGAGTCTATGGTGATCTCATAGGATGCATGGGATTATTTCAATCTTCTTGTATGTGTTGAGGCCTGATTTGTGACCAATTATATGGTCAATTTTGGAGAAAGTACCATGAGGTGCTGAGAAGAAGTTATATTCTTTTCTTTTAGGATAAAATGTTCTATAGATATCTGTTAAATCCATTTGTTTCATAACTTCTGTTAGTTTCACTGTGTCTTTGTTTAGTTTCTGTTTCCATGATCTGTCCATTGCTGATAGGGTGTTAAAGTCTCCCAGTATTATTGTGTGCAGTGTAATGTGTGCTTTGAGCTTTAGTAAAGTTTCTTTTATGAATGTGGGTGCCCTTGCATTAGAGCATAAATGTTCAGAATAGAGAGTTCTTCTTGGTAGAGTTCTCCTTTGATGAGTTATCTTTTTTAATAACTTTAGGTTGAAAGTTGATTTTTTTTCTTTTCTTTATTTTTCCCTTTGGTTTTTTGAGACAGGGTTTCTCTGAGTAGCCCTGGCTGTCCTGGAACTCACTTTGTAGACCAGGCTGGCCTTGAACTCAGAAATCTGCCTGCCTCTGCCTTCCAAGTGCTGGAATTAAAGGCTTATGTTACCACTGCCTGGAAAAAGTTGATTTTATTTGATATTAGAATGACTATTCCAGCTCATTTCTTTGGATCATTTGCTTGGAGAATTGTGCTCTAGCCTTTTACACTTAGGTAGTGTCTGTCTTTATCACTATGGTGGGTTTCCTTTATGGAGCAAAACGTTGGGTCCTTTTTATGAATCTAGTCTGTTAGTCTATTTTTTTTTTATATTGGGGAATTGACTCCATTGACATTAAGAGATATTAAGGAAAAACGATTGTTGCTTGTTGTTATTTTTCTTGTTAGAATTATGTTTATGTGGCAATTGTCTTGGTGTAGTTTCCCTCCTTGTGTTGGAGTTTTCCATTTATTATCCTTTGAAGGGCTGGATTTGTCGAAAGATATTGTGTAAATTTGTTTTTGTCATGGAATATCTTGTTTTCTCCATCTATGGTAATTGAGAGTTTTGCTGTGTATAGTAGCCTGGAATGGCATTTGTGTTCTCTTTGGGTTCTGTATGACTTCTGCCCAGGATCTTCTGGTTTTTATAGTCTCTGGTGAGAAGTCTGGAATAATTTTGATAGGTCTGCCTTTATCTGTTACTTGACCTTTTTCACTTACTGCTTTTAATATTCCTTCTTTGTTTTGTGCATTTGGAATTTTGATTATTATGTAGCAAGAACTATTTCTTTTCTGGTCCAATCTATTTGGAGTTCTGTGGGCTTCTTGTATGTTCATGGGCATCTCTTTCTTTAGGTTAGGGAAGTTTTCTTCTACAATTTTGTTGAAGATATTTACTGGCCCTTTAAGTTGGGAATCTTCACTCTCTTCTATACCTATTATCCTTAGATTTGGTCTTCTCATTTTGTCCTGGATTTCCTGGATGTTTTGGGTTAGGATCTCTTTGCATTTTGTACTTTCTTTGATTGTTGTATCATTGTTTTCTATGGTATCTTCAGTACCTGATATTCTCTTCTATTTCTTGTATTCTGTTGGTGATGCTTGCATCTATGGCTCTTGGTCTCTTTCCTTGATTTTATATCTCCAGAACTGTCTCCATTTGTGATTTCTTTATTGCTTCTACTTCCACTTTTAGGTCTTGGATTATTTTGTTCAATTCCTTCACCTGTTTGGTTATGTTCTCCTGTAATTCTTTAAGGGATTTTTGTGTTTCCTCTTTAAGGGCTTCTAGCTGTTTGTGTTTTCATATATTTCTTTAAGGCAGCTATTTATGTCCTTCTTAAAGTCCTCTAACAGCATCATGAAGTGTAATTTTAAACTCAAATCTTGCTTTTCCGGCATCTTGGGGTATCCAGAACTAATTGTGGTGAGAGAACTGGATTCTGAAGATGCCAAGTACTCTTGGTTTCTATTGGTAAGGTTCTTGTGCTTGCCTTTCACCATATAGTTATCTCTGGTGTTAGATAGTCTTGCTGTCTGTGGTTGGAACTTGTCCCTCTTGTGGGTCTGTAATCCTGTGTCAGCACTTCTAGGAGACCAGTTCTCTCCTCGAAGGATCTGTGTACAGATGGTTGTGGAACAACCCCAGCTCCTGGGTTCAGATGGCGAACAAAAGTATCCTTTCCCAGCTGCTCTACTGTTCCTGTGCTATGTGTGCTCCTGGCCGTTCCTGCCTTGGACAGTTATTGGAGAGAAAGTGGCTATCTCACCTCT
Source organism: Montemys delectorum (assembly GCA_019843815.1). Lineage (NCBI taxonomy): Eukaryota > Metazoa > Chordata > Mammalia > Rodentia > Muridae > Montemys > Montemys delectorum. The sequence goes on from JADRCD010122379.1 coordinate 11,515, forward strand.
GAGCCCAGGGTTATGATCACTTCTGAGAGAAGAGCTCTCTCCTCACAAGACCTTTGTACAGAAGGCTATGGAACAGCCATCCTTTTTGGTTTTCAATCCATAAATTTAATTCTATATTGGAATGGAAGGCAAGATATTTTTATATTCCCAGACAAAACCAAGGTAATTTATCTTACCAGATTTTCCGTGAAGGTTGCTTCTTCCAAATACCTGAAGTTTATCAACCATGGGTTTCCTGAATAGATCGTGTTTTAATAATTCACTCCATTTGTCAGAGCTCATATTGAGTGAGTCTCTATTTTCTCTCTTGAACACACATTTTTGTACCAAAGGAAGTGGAATAGACACTATGAAGAACATTTCACCTAACCTTACTGTTTACTAGAGTAAGCACAATCCTCCACATGATTCCCAGGACTAAGAGCTTTATTCTAAACTCCAAGCAACAGCTGTTTACTTGCTTTACCAGCATTCTTGGCTAGGGAGATGGCTCAGTCAGTCAAATGCTTGCCATTCATACATGAGAATCAAGATGGATCCTGCAAAACACACATAAAAGGCCAGACATGGTAGTACATGCCTAAAATTCTAGTGCTAGGGAAATGGAAACAGAAGGATCCCTGAAGTTCGTTAGCCGATAAGTCTAGTTGAATTAGTTAACTCCAGTTTGAGTGAGATTCCCTGTCTGAAAACATTATGAGGATAACCAATTTAAGAGATATACCAGCATTCTTGGCTA
>JADRCD010122380.1:0-13219 GCA_019843815.1 Montemys delectorum
AAAAAAAAAAAAAAAGACCATAGATTACTTTATGTGTGTGTGTGCATGTGTGTTATGGGCATGTTGGATGCATGGTAAGTCAGATATTGATGTCCACTGTTTCTACCACGGTTTGCTTGTTTGTTTGTTTCTTTTCTTTTCTTTTTTTTAAAGATCTTATTTATTTATTACATGTATACAATGTAGATGTCTTCAGACTTTCCAGAAGAGGGTGTCAGATCTCTCCTTGAGGATGGTTGTGAGCTACCATGTGGTTGCTAGGATTTGAACTCAGGACCTTTGGAAGAGCAGTCGGTGCTCTTAACCACTAAGCCATCTCTCTAGCCCTTTTTTGGTCTTTCAAGACAGGGTTTCTCTGTATAGCTCTGGCTGTCCTGGAACTTACTCTGTAGACCAGGCTGGCCTCGAACTCAGAAATCTGCCTGCCTCTGCCTCCCAAGTGCGCCACCACCGCCTGTTTCTTTTCTTTTTTTTTCTTTTCTTTTTTGAGACAGGGTCTCTAGATATTCCTGGTTGGCCTTGAATTTACAGATCTCCCCGCCTTTGTCTTCCTGAGATTAAAGGCATATGCCACATCATGGTTAATGGGGACAATTTTGATTGTAAATTATTTTGGTTGTCACTAAGGGGCTAGAGTATGTAGGCGTGGCCATGTGTTCCACTGGCATATAATTTGGTAGGGGACAGTTCTGCTGAAAGATATTCTACTATACACAGGATCTCTGGGGCTGGAGCAATAGCAGCTAAGTGTGCTGACTGTTCTTCGGAGGTCCTGAGTTCAAGTCCCAGCACCCACATGGTGGCTCACAACCATCTGCAATGGGATCTGAAGTCCTCTTCTGGTGTGTTTGAAGAGAGCAATAGTTCACTCACATACATATGTAAAATAAATAAATACATCTTTAAAACAAAACAAAAGTTATCGGGTCAGAAAGAGGGGAGTAGGGTAGGTGGAGAAATACTAAATTACACATTTTCCAGCCTCCCTGCTTGTGACTCTGTATGGATGTGTGTCAATTTTGAAAAGTCTTCCTTTGCTGGAATGTGACATTTATTGTTGTGTGTTTACCATCCAGTCCTTTGCCCTCTCTGAGTACACCCAAGATAGCCCAACGCTCCAGTCTCATCCCTAGGGACAGTACCACATACAACAAACAGATTCAGTGCCTCAGACATCCAACTTACTTGACTTCTTGATTCTTCAAAGCCCACTTTTCATAGCCATTTCTCTCCTGGAAGCAAGGTCAGGGAGTCGGTTCTTCTCACAGGCTTTACTTAGAAAGCCCGCTTGGCTTCTTTTGAAGGGCATTTGGTATGGTCTGGCTTAAGAGCACAGAAACAAAAGGGGAATTTTCAGTCAGTTTCATGTTCACACTGGAAAATGATGCTCTTGGCAGTTACTCTCTGAGTCTCCCTGGGGTGGGAGGAAAGAAGGCCTCTGTGGAATCTGCCTGTTCTAGGCAACCCAGGACCAATGTTTAGGATTTTTGCTGTTGTTTCTTGAGATAGGATCTTAACTTTGTAACTCTGGCTGGGCAGGAACTCGATACATGAACCAGGCTGATGTTGAATTTACAGAGACGCAGAGTACAGAGATTAAAGGCATGGACCACTGTGCCCCACAATTAATGTTTTCTTTGAAACTCTAGTGTCCAGAGCAAGCTGTAAAAGGCTCTTACATGAAGAAACCTTTAGGAGAGTTAGATAACGGTCATTTCTACCCTTGTCAGGACTCTTGGCAATACCTTTGGACCGGTGAGTTTTATACATTCAGACTGGTCTTGTTCCAAGATCTTTCATTCTATGACTGCTAAACCAAGTCTAACGAGAAAAAGATGATGTAAGCTGGTCGTTTTTATTTCTGAGCCAGCAGTAAATGGGACGGGACACCTTGCACTGTCTCTACTGTCACTAACACAAACAACAGAACGCTTTGTTGATTCCTTGGTTGCTGGAGGCAAAATTGAACCTATTTTCTAATTTCCCCCATGTTTTGTTTTGGTAACCTCTACTTCTTGGAACAGTGTCTTCCGTACTCTAGACTGGCTGTGAACTCACCACGTAGCAGGGACATGAGCTTGAATTTCGGATCTTCCTGCCTCTACTTCCCTAGTGCTAGGATAACAAGCATGTGCCACCAGGCCCAGTTTATGCAGGGCTGGGGATGGAGCCTGAGGCTTTGCATGTGCTAGGCAAGCCCTCCATCAGTTGAGACACATTCCTGGCTTGATAACTTGATACTTCTGGAGAAGACTTAGGCTGTTAATGACAACCTAGAAATTAGGATGAAAAGTTCCACCTTCTTCTCCATGTTAATCTATCAAAAGTATTTTCAGCTAAGACCCCACAAGCACAGGTGGAACCTGGAAGCTCAAATACTGTGGCAGAGCCAGCCTTACTCCCTCTAATGTTTCTTGGACTTATCATCCTTAACTGCTAGTTCAAGTACATGAAGGCCTCTGGTCCAAACCAGTCACCAGACAGTCCCATAAGGTGTACTTTGTATTGTTGCAACATGAGTAAGCTGTCTCCTGTACCCAGTATAGATGCGTGGGATAAACATACCATCTCTCTCACATCATCCTGGACCAAATCCAATAGCTTATCCAAAACCATGTAGCTGGCATAAAAATGGAACTCATACGATCAAAGAACACACACACGCACACACAAGAATAAGAATAAGAAAATGTTTGAGGCTGGAGAGATAGCTGAGCAGTTAATAGGGCTTGCTAATCAATCATGAGGACCAAAATTCAAAGCCTAGAACCTATATTGGGAGCTCACAAATGCCTGTGATTCCAGCTCTAAGAGATCCAACGCTCTCTTTATGCCTCTGTGGGCACTGTCCCTCACCCCCCACCCCCCAAAAAAAACCACGCACACATACACAGAGATACACACATTTGCATGTTGGTTTTCTAGGTTTATACAAGTGTCCAAACTCATTCAATCATACACTAATCATCTTTGAATTTTCTGCACATGAATTAAACCAAAAATGAGTCAATCAAAATTACCCAAGAGCAGGCTCCGTCATGGTGCTGTCTTGAACTGATTTGTACAAACCAGCTATAAAAAAATATAATTAGGACATTTGGGAAATCTCCATTGTGTTCAAGTAGGAGATAAAAACACATTGATCTGTAAATTCCAAAGATAGCCAAGTAGAAAATATGCATCATATGAAATAGTATGCATAGTGTGCTCTTTTTTTTTTTTTTTCCCTGAGACAGGTTTTTTCTGTGTAGCCCTGGCTGTCCTGGAACTCACTCTGTAGACCAGACTGGCCTCGAACTCAGAAATCCACCACTGTCTAGCTATAGTGTGTTCTTGTATCATTAGAAATATAACACACATTTGTAGAAAAAGTGTGAGTATATTCTGGCTTTACTGTGGTATTCTTCATACCATGAGAGTGCAATGTTTTGATTTTATGTTTTTGCTTGTATTTATTTTCTGATTTCACACCATGCACAAGAACCATTCCTATTACTAAGTTTATGTGAGCAACTTGAATATTGTTTAGGAAAACAGTATTTACTTTTTTCCTAAATTTTATTGTAGTTACTTTCTCATTGCTGCAACCAAATACTTCTCAAGAAGCAATTTCAGGGAGGAAGGATTTGTTTTGGCTTACAGCTCAAAAAAAGTACAGTCTGTTATGGCAACAAAGGCGTGGTGGCCAGATAGTGAGGTGCCTGGTCACATGGCATCCATGCTCAAGAAGAGCAGAGAGAACAGGAAGTGGATGCTCCCAGGACCCACCCTCTCCAGCAACACTCTGCTTTCTAAAATTCCCACAGCTTCCAGAACAGCAACATTAGCTGAGCCCTAAGTATTCAAAGCCCGAGCCCACAGGGGAGGGGGTGGACTTCACAGTCAAACTGCAGCACCTCTTCCCAGGAACATTACATTCCTTTCCATGTTGGACCTGAATCTAAGTGTATTGGGCACAGCATTTACTAGCGCACTAAGGTGATCTTTAGTAACCCCTTAGTAAGACCAGTGAGCTAGCTCAGCAGGTAAAGGTGCTGGCCATGCAAGACTGGCAGTCTGAGCTCCATACTCAGGGTCCATGGAAACACACACACACACACACACACACACACACACACACACATCTTTTTTTAAAAACTTAAACCAAAACTCAATATTCTCCCTCAAAACCACATTTTTCTCCCCTTGGATGATATTATTATTGTCATCTGACATATTCTTTTCCAAAAGATTTTAAATTATATGTAATTAAGTGTATTGCCTTGTGTTTCTGTGCAGGTGTTCATGATACCAAAGGAGAATGTCATTTTTTTTTAAAGATTTATTTATTATTATACATAAGTACACTGTAGCTGACTTCAGACGCACCAGAAGAGGGCGTCAGATCTCATTATGGGTAGTTGTGAGCTACCATGTGGTTGCTGGGATTTGATCTCAGGACCTTCGGAAGAGCAGTCAGTGCTCTTACCTGCTGAGCCATCTTGCCAGCCCTGGAGAACGTCATTTATTAAATGATGTCATTTATTAAACAAAACAAAACAAAACAAAACAGTGGAAAACAGGGTGGATCAGGGAATCACTTGGAAACCCTATGACAAACGTAACTTCAGAAGCCACCAAAATATATAGCTATTGTTAAGATACTTGAGGGCTGTGGGAGGGCTTGGTAGGTAAAGAGGCTTGCCACCAAGCCTGATAACTGGAGTTCAATCCCTGGGACTCAAACAATGGAAGGAGAGAACTGATTCCTGTCCATTTTCTTCTGACTTCCATGTGAGGGTTCCTCCAGCACACATACAAGTCTAAACATAATTAAGAAAAGGACTTAGAGCCAGGGAAGGTGGCACATGCCTTTAGTCCCAGCACTAGGGAGGCAGAGGCTGGGGGGATCTCTGTGAGTTCAAGGGTAGCCTGGTCTACACAGTGAATTCCAGGATAGTTAGGGCTATATAGAAAGATTTTATTTATTTTCTTTCTTTTTTGGTTTTTTGAGACAGGATTTCTCTGTTGTAGCCCTGGCTGTCCTGGAACTCACTCTGTAGACCAGATTGGCCTCAAACTCAGAAATCCGCCTGCATCTAGTAAGTGGTTTGTGCATCTACACACACATACAAACACATACATACACACACACACACACACACACACACCCACACCCCTCGCTCCTTACTTCAAGCAACAACTTTGAAACTTGAGATAATAAGATAAAATAAATGTCCCCCCAAACAAAAACAAGTTTAGGTAGGTAACAGATAAATGCAAGGGGCTCCCAGCTACTGTTTTACATTAAATCCATTCCCAGCTTCAAATACCTAACAAAAAGTCATTAGAAAACCCTCTTTCCCCACAATCGGTCGCTCCAACCACCTCTGTACTTCACTTTCCTACACAGAAAGTATCCAGCCTAACCCGAAGACACAGGTGAGTGACCAAGTCAGTCTCCGTAAGTAAGAAGGAATGTCCCTGCCCCCTTGGCAGGAGCTTGGGATTTTATCTCTTTAAGGTGTTGCATATTCAACACCTTAGCGAAGAAATCTGAAGCAATGGGATTTCTAATGAAGTGTGGATTTTACTATTGTGATACTAACTACATAGTCTGGATATGCCTAAAGAAGAGAAATCTTATGGTTTTGTTCAAAAAGGCCTTCTTTCTTCATTATTATTATTTTTTAAAGCTTTTATTTATTTATTGTATGTAAGTACACTGTAGCTGTGTTCGGACACTCCAGAAGAGGGCGTCAGATCTCGTTGCGGATGGTTGTGAGCCACCATGTGGTTGCTGGAATTTGAACTCAGAACCTTTGGAAGAGCAGTCAGCGCTCTTAACTACTGAGCTACCTCTCCAGCCCTTTCTTCATTATTTTTAAAAGGCAAGTGAGACCTATAACTACAAGATGCAACAATAAAGCAAAACCCCATTTGTCTGAGAGGGTATTTTGTAGCTTCAGTTGGATTATATAACAGGCATTCTGTATAGATCATTAACTTGTATCATCTTAGAGGGCTTGATAGTCAGGCAAAAGCCTTTATTAACAGCAGAGTTTATTACAGCTTATAGCTGTAACCCCACCACTTAGGAGGAGACAGAGGCAGGAGGATCACTGAGAGTTCCAGGCAAGCTTGGGCTACACAGAGTAAAAACCCTGACTGTTCTAGGATGGCCTGCTTTCCCCTCCATGTTTGTCAAGTTCCCTCCTTACCTTGGAAACTACTTTGGCCAGGTTGAGGGACACAATTAATTGAATAACAATACAGGGTTTGGCAGGTGGCAGGTGTGTGGTCATGGTAATGAAGCCATTGGCATTGGCAGAGGAAGTGGGAGCCATCAGAGTCTTCCTCCTGGGATTTCAGTTGCTGTTTGCTCCTGCCCTACCCCAGCAGCAAGTGATCTTGGGAGACACTGGACCAGAGAGGTGAATGGTTAGCTGAGGGGAGACACCAAGATGCTAATTCCATTCATTCAAGATAGGGCGGGACTTTGCAGTGGGATGCAGCTCTTTAGGGAGTCACTCACACTACAGAGAATAACTCCTGAACCATGCTATGAAAGCATATATTGGCCCCCCAAAGTAACCTCTGGTGGAATGCTTAAGTTGGTTTATCATTGACGTCCTTCTGGGCTAACAAGACATTTGTTCTTGTCTCCCTAGGAAAAGTTAATGAAGCACTGCCTTCAAAGCAGAAACACAAAACAAAAGCACCCCAGACTCAACTAGATAGAGCAAAGCTCAGACTTAGGTAAAGAATTTCCCTCCTGTCTGAGTTCCAGCTGCTTTCCCCAAGGGCCTGCCGTACTGACTCCGTTCTTGCAGAATAACCTCCTGGATCTTGCTGGAATATTCTGTATTGCCAAGATCTGGGTATTTATCACTTAGTTAAAACTCTCTAAGGCAATCATAACAGGAAGTGAGGCTCTTGGGAGTGATTTCAATCGTGGACACACAGATCTCGGGAGTTTGAGTACTGGCTTGGTACAAGAGGAACACAGCCTCACACTACACCGGCAGCCACCAGAGGAGCCTTCTCTTCAGAGACAGAGACCTCTCTGGAGACAGAATCTGGTTTTGTGGCTTCAGCAAAGAAATACTTTCTTTTCTTCCTTCCTTCCTTCCTCCCTCCCTCCCTCCCTTCCTCCCTTCTTCTCTCTCTCTTTCTTTCTTTCTTTCTTTCTTTCTTTCTTTCTTTCTTTCTTTCTTTCTTTCTTTCTTCCTCTCCTTCCTTCCTTAAAAAAGATTTATTTTATATGTATGAATACACTATTGCTGTTTCAGATTCCATTATAGATGATTGTGAGCCACCATGTGGTTGCTGGGAATTGAACTCAGGACCTTCAGAAGAGCACTCAATGCTCTTAACCGCTGAGTCATCTCTCCAGTCCCCCTTTCTCTCTCTGTCTCTCTGTCTCTCTGTCTCTCTCTCCCTCCCATTCATTCATTTTGAGTCAGGGTTTCTCTGTATAGCCGTGGGTATCCTGGAACTCCCTCTGTAGACTAGGCTGGCGTCAAACTCATAGAGATCCACTTGCCTCTGCCTCCCAAGTGCTGGGAGTCTGCACCATCACCACTCACTTAAAAATGAGTTCTAGAGTGAGCCAAAGATGAAACAAAGTCAGATTTATGAAGAACACAAAGAACAGGAGTGAAAGAGGGGTGGGGTAGAGGTGGGGGACCAATGCAAGATTCTCTTAGGAAGGGTTGTGCTTAAGTCTTTCCCAGGAGGTTTATATTCTGTAACTTTCTGAATTACACCTCTAACAGCTGGTATGAAACCACACCCCTTCTTCCTGACATTGTCTAAAGGTCCAACCTGGATGGGCTGGAGAGATGACTCAGCAGTTAAGAGCACCATCTGCTCTTCCAGAGGTCCCGAGTTCGGTTCCCAGCAACCCCACATACATACATAAAATAAACAAGTCTTTTTTTAAAAAAAAGATACAACCTGGAAAAAAAAAGTTAGAGTTGCCACCCCCTACCCCCCACCCCTCAGTAAACAGAGTTGTAAAGTCAACAGAGTTGTAAAGGTAGATATTTAGGTTTAGGAAAAATAGGGAGGGCTGGGAACCCAATGTTCGTATGTTATTACTGTTGTGGAGGTGTCTGGGAACACATTATCCAGCCCTATGTAAGAGGGATTGATTTCTTGCCTTTGACAAGATGTCCTTCGTGGGTCATTGGGTCCTTGAGCCAGTAGAGTCTGAAGTGAAGTCTGTCTTTCTCAGCAGTAAAAGCAGAGTAGCTCTTGGGAACAGAGCCTCCTTCCTCCTGTGACCAGGCAGGATGGTGCATTCTATGTGGTTAAGGCTAGCCTTGGTTTCCCATCCTTGTTCTCTTCTGAGCACTCGGATTACAGGCATATGACACCACATCTGGCAATACAGCTTTATATGTAGGCTTAGATTTTTCAAAACCTAATTTAATAAGGGTTAGTAAACTCTTCAACCTTTCTTCTAGCCCACCAATCAAAGGGGGCGTCATGTGGACCTGTTTAGAAGTAGTTCTTTGGGGATAATTCCAAACACAAATCAGTAGGAGCAGTGTAGTCTAATGGGTAAACACTAAACATGAATCAGTAGAAGCAGCTCGATCCAGAAGAAGCCTAGAGGCTCTGCTGAATCAGCATGAGCCCTCAGGGGCAGCAAGAAGCAGCTGGAATACCATGGGAAGATTAGCAAAGTGTTGCAAGGCGAACCAATGCAAGAGTGTTCTCTCATTGTCTATGGGATTATATTTATATTCTTTACCCACCCTCCAAAGCATCCACTCCGGCAAAATATCACATGCCCTTTCACAAGACAGCTTCCAGAAAATCACCATGTGTCTGTTCTCATGTGTCTGCTTCAACGAAACAGCCTCTCATAAGACAGCTTCCAGAAAAACATCACATGACCCAACTGAGTCTCCAAAGAAACCAGAAATTTTCCATTTAATTTATACCCTTAAACATGAATTTGGGGGCTGGTGAGATGGCTCAGCAGTTAAGAGCACTGACTGCTCTTCCGAAGGTCTTGAGTTCAAAATCCCAGCAACCACATGGTGGCTGACAACCACCTGTAATGAGATCTGATGCCCTCTTCTGATGTGTCTAAAGACAGCTATAGTGTACTTACATATAACAATAAACAAATCTTAAAAAAAAAAAAAAAAAACAAACCCAAGCCAGGCAATGGTGGCATATGCCTTTAATCCCAGCACTTGGGAGGCAGAGACAGGTGGATTTCTGAGTTCAAGGCCAGCCTGGTCTACAGAGTGAGTTCCAGGACAGCCAGGGCTATACAGAGAAACCCTATCTTGAAAAACCAAGATAAATAAATAAATAAATAAATAAATAGATAAATCTTTAGGGCTGGCGAGATGGCTCAGCGGGTAAGAGCACTGATTGCTCTTCCAAAGGTCCTGAGTTCGGATCCCAGCAACCACATGGTGGCTCACAACCATCAGTAATGAGATCTGATGCCCTCTTTTGGTAGATATCTGAAGACAGCTACAGTGTATTACACTAGAGCGAGCAGGGCCAGAGTTCACGGCCATCTGTACAGCTATAGTGTACTCATATGCATAAAAATAAACATAAAAAAACCCCAAGAAAACATGAATTTGATTTAAATCATACATTACAGGTCTATATGATTAAGTTATCATGGGCTTCAGTTTTAGTAGAAAGGACGGGCCTGGTGGTTCTTGGCATGATATATGTGGTTAATATTGTCATTAGATAGCCTCTGCCTGTTCTCAGATCAACAGCAGATGAGGGTGCCAAGTGAACCAATTATTTGGAAGTACAGTGATGTGGATGGGTAAGCTTATTTATATGAACTTATTAGACTTACTTATATAGTATGGATAAGGGGTTGCTTACAGAATATGGGTGGTCCCAAAACAACCATATCACCCAAACTCTCCCCATTGAGGTAGAAATGGAGTCCCCTCTTCAAGATAACCTTCCACACACTATATATTCTGTTGCTATGCAAGACTGCATAGACCATGTCTGGTGGGGCAGAATTTCATACAGCTGGCAGGGACGTTGGAGTTTCTGTGCCCTTTGTGGTGTCTTGGTTCCACAAGCAGATGGGGTTTCCTTGATGGAGTTATAGTGTATTAGTACCACTTTGTGGTCATGGGTGAGGCATGACTTTGCTCCATTATGACCCCTGACCTTTTTACAGTTTCCCTGCCTTCCTGACTGATAGTTTAGATTTCTACAAACACATGAACACAAGTTTTTAATCTCTTAATGAAATGAACAGATGGTATTATTACTAATAGAATTAAAAATTATCTGCATATAAAGTACTATTTCACAGTTTGTGTTGTGTGTGTGTTTTGTTACTAATGTGTGCCTATGTACGATGTGCTGTGTCTGTGCATGTGAATGCAATGGGGATCAGAGGGAAACTTTCAGAGTCAGCTCTCTCCTTCCACTGTGTTAGTCTTGGGGATCAAACATATGTGGGACTCTGGCCATCAAGCTTGGCAGCAGGTACCTGTCCCACAGAGCCCTCTTGCTGTTTTAGGTTCTTGTTTGCTTGTTTGTAAAGTGAGAAGCCAGAGGAACATCAAAAATAATTTGTCACTTAAAAATTTAGCTTCCAGCCTGGCAGTGGTGGCACACACCTTTAATCTCAGCACTTGGGAGGCAGAGGCAGGCGGGTTTCTGAGTTCGAGGCCAGCCTGGTCTACAGTGAGTGAGTTCCAGGACAGCCAGGACTATACAGAGAAACTCTGTCTCGAAAAACCAAAACCAACCAAACAAACAAAAATTTAGCCTCTCTTCATTAAATAGTTTAAATTGATAGATAAAATGTAAAAAGTGCATGTGTTGGTGGGGTACAGATGAGCTGATTCAGTTTTGACCTTTGTTTGAGACAGGGTATTGGTATGTAGCCCAGGCTGACCCAGTGCTCACTACGTATCCTGGGATGGCTTCAAACGCCCAGCAATCCTCCTACATCAGCCTTCTGTGCGCTGAGACACAATATAGTGTATGCAATGAGAATACTAATACTGCCTCGCCATTTGTTTCTTGCAATGTTTTATTTTAAACAGCTGCATACAATCCGGTCCTTTACTTGGTCTGTGTGGTTTATTTTTATAACGCGTGTATGTGTATGTGCTGCATGCACATACATGTTTTGTGTGCTTATACACCTGTGCGTGTGTCCCGAGGTCAGAGGAGGGTGTAGGGTGTCCTGCCCTAGCACACTCTGCCATGTTTCCTTGAGTCTAGGTTTCTCACTGAACCTGGAGCTAGGCTTGCTGACTCCACACCCCAGTGATCCTCCCATCTCTGATTCTCACTGGGCTGGAGTTACAGGGTCATCTGACCATGCCTGACTTTTTTCTTGAAAAGTATCTGCCAGGCAGTGGTGGCGCACGCCTTTAATCCCAGCACATGGGAGGCAGAGGCAGGTGGATTTCTGAGTTCGAGCCCAGTCTGGGCTACAGAGTGAATTCAAGGACAGCCAGGGCTACACAGAAACCCTGTCTCGAAAAACAGAAAAAAAAAAAAAAAGGTATCTTCATGCTTGCTCAGCATGTGCTCTTACCCCCGCTGAGGCCTTCCCTAACTTAGCTCTTGCAATTAAACTTTAAAACTAATTTAGGAGGTCAGAGGACAACTGGCGGGAGTTGGTGTTCTCCTTCTACCATGTGTGTCCTGAGGACCAAACTCAGGTTGTCAGATTTGGCAGTTGGGCCTGCGTAAGGTGGGTGTTCTTGCAAATTGAGCCAAAGAGGAATTACTTTCCTGGAGTGAGTGAGTAAGTGAGTGAGTGAGTGAGTGTGTATGAGCTGAGCATGAGAAATACTGGCCCGTGGTCCTGAGTTAGAGGGGAAAGCATAATGATTGTCATTTCATGGTCCTTGGACATGTGAAGCCACACACTTTTGCTCGACTTGTCGACATTTGTATGACATTTGGATTAAGAAGCTCCTCGATAGTTTAGTTCAAGTTTCCATTCAATTGCAAAAATGCAGCCTTTAATGCAATACTATTTCCAAACTTGCTAATTCAGACTTAGTAACGTGAAAGAAATAGCTGCGTATTCCAGTTATCTGTCAGAGGGAGCATACACAAGCTCTAGTGGTTGCTAACACATTTTTCTTGGGGAGAGGTGCAGGGGAGGTAATATTTTCTGTCTCCAGCGATTTCGTTGAGTTCCCTTTAGTATGTGCTAGAATATGAATTCATCATAATATCCTCTCCTTACACAACAGACTGTGGCTAACACAGAACAAAAGAAAAACAGAAGCTGCAAATTAGCAGAGCCAGAGCAAGGGCATAGGAAAATAACACTTTTCATACAAATGATAAAGGACAGTTACAAAGAGGTTCCATTACTCTTCTTCCTAACTCAATTCTACAAAATAAACTCCACAGATGTTGTCCTGGGAACTGTTAAGAATGCATCAATGGAAGCCGGGCGGTGGTGGCACACGCCTTTAATCCCAGCACTTGGGAGGCAGAGACAGGTGGATTTCTGAGTTCGAGGCCAGCCTGGTCTACAGAGTGAGTTCCAGGACAGCCAGGGCCACACAGAGAAACCCTGTCTTGAAAAAAAAAACCAAAAAAAAAAAAGAATGCAATGCATCAATGGGCTGCTGTCACTGGCAGCCTCAGGGTTGACCAGCCCTTCGAGTAGATCCACCCCAACCTTCACCTCATCCATGAGGTGCTGAAGCGGGTGGAGGAGCCGAGGTTGCAGAACCAGATCCAGGAAGGAGTAATCACCATGGTTTAGATGAAACCCTAAATCATGTGTGTGATTGAAGCCAGTACCCGCCATAGGGAAGCAGCTCAGAGGAGCCTGAGAGGGACACGGAGGCTCCGAGGGTGACAGCCCTGCAGAATCCCCGGAAAAATGAGAAGGTCAGGTCCTTGGGAAGATGCTTTTAAAAATGGACTCATGAAACTGAAAGGAAGTAAGGATGGAATGGAAGGAGGTGGTGGCAGCGGTGGGTATGGGGAAGGGGAGACTGGCTGTGCAGTGGTCCATGCTGTACTTAGAAACCACGTGGAAGTCCAGGATCGGTGCTCCTGCTGACTATAAAAGGCAAGGAAGATTCTTTTACAGTGAATGACTACAGACTCACAATTAAGAAAGAAAGACAGAGAAGGCTTGTGTGACAACCTTTCTCCCTTACCACCCTTCCCATAAAGCATGAAAGCAAGCAAGCAAGCAAGCAAGCAAGCAAGCAAGCAAGCAAGCAAGCAAGCAAGC